>JASTWF010000167.1:620866-905189 GCA_030390025.1 Squalus acanthias | reverse complement strand
GGTGTGTATGGGGTTTCACAGTGGATCCGTATCCTGCCAGGTGTGTATGGGGTTTCACAGTGTTTCAGGATCCTGCCAGGTGTGTATGGGGTTACACAGTTTATCAGGATCCTGCCAGGTGTGTATGGGGTTTCACAGTGTTTCAGGATCCTGCCAGCTGTGTATGGGGTTACACAGTTTATCAGGATCCTGCCAGGTGTGTATGGGGTTTCACAGTTTATCAGGATCCTGCCAGGTGTGTATGGGTTTTCACAGTGTATCAGGATCCTGCCAGGTGTGTATGGGGTTTCACAGTTTATCAGGATCCTGCCAGGTGTGTATGGGTTTTCACAGTGTATCAGGATCCTGCCAGGTGTGTATGGGGTTTCACAGTGTATCAGGATCCTGCCAGGTGTGTATGGGTTTTCACAGTGTATCAGGATCCTGCCAGGTGTGTATGGGGTTTCACAATGTATCAGGATCCTGCCAGGTGTATATGGGGTTTCACAGTGTATCAGGATCCAGTCAGGTGTGTATGGGGTTTCACAGTGTTTCAGGATCCTGCCAGCTGTGTATGGGGTTACACAGTTTATCAGGATGCTGCCAGGTGTGTATGGGGTTTCACAATGTATCAGGATCCTGCCAGGTGTTTTGGGGGTTTCACTGTTTTTCAGGATCCTGCCAGGTGTGTATGGGGTTTCACAGTGTATCAGGATCCTGCCAGGTGTGTAACGGGTTTCACAGTGTATCAGGATCCTGCCAGGTGTGTATGGGGTTTCAGTGTATCAGGATCCTGCCAGGTGTGTATGGGCTTTCACAGTGTATCAGGATAGTGCCAGGTGTGTATGGGGTTTCACAGTGTATCAGGATCCTGCCAGGTGTGTATGGGGTTTCACAGTGTATCAGGATCCTGCCAGATGTGTTTGGGGTTTCACAGTGTATCAGGATCCTGCCAGGTGTGTATGGGGTTTCCCAGTGTATCAGGATCCTGCCAGGTGTGTATGGGGTTTCACAGTGTATCAGGATCCTGCCAGGTTTGTGTGGGGTTTCGCAGTGTATCAGGATCCTGCCAGGTGTGTATGGGGTTTCACAGTGCATCAGGATCCTGCCAGGTGTGTATGGGGTTTCACAGTGTATCAGGATCCTGCCAGGTGTGTATGGGGTTTCAGTGTATCCGGATCCTGCCAGGTGTGTATGAGGTTTCACAGTGTATCAGGATCCTGCCAGGTGTGTATGGGGTTTCACAGTGTATCAGGATCCTGCCAGGTGTGTATGGGGTTTCACAGTGTATCAGTATCCTGCCACGTATATGTGATGTATTTTGCAATAACTGGAGCATACAAGACCTGCAAATTTACCAATAATTCAAAACTCGGCGTTAATTGTAAATTGAATAAAATGAATGTTCAATCCGATTTCCTTAGCCTTTGAACATCTCATTTACAGATTCTGACAATCTTTTAACAATCGGCTCCAGTCAAATATTTGGATTCCATAGTGAAATAAACGGTTTCAAATCTCCATTAAATCACTTACCTCTCAGATGATTGGGTACTTCGGAAAAACCTCGTGCGATGTCCATGTAATCAATTGGATCAGAACCTGTTTAAATCAATTAGCGTTCATTAACTCAGCTCTGTGTAATATTATAGCAAATCATGCTTTGTTTGAATCTGAATATGAATTGAGTGTGTTTTTACCGTACCATGTTCCTGTATTTCTTTCAGTATTTTGTTCAGCTTTGGTTCCCCATGGCGCATTTTCACAAAGGATTCCCACATCACCCTTCGGACCCGAGAGCCTTTCTCCATCACCAGATTTAGGAGAAGTTTGGAACTGTCCGCCCGGTTTCCCTTCTCCGCGAGCTCAGTGACTTTCTGTGAAGAATAATAATGAATATATTGAGGAGTGGAGTGAAAGACAAACACCGAGAATGAGATGGAAAGGATCTGCTCAGTGATGGGATCTCCCAGTTGTTGAGCACAGAAAGCAGTCACTGGGCCGGGTTCAGATCCATTCTGAACATGGGCTGAATATTCTGCAGCATCTTGATTCAGTCACTAACGGCAATGAAATTTGATGAATTATTGTTCTCGGAGAGTGAGGAATCACTGAGAATCTGCAGCAGTTTTAAGGTGATTATTTGTCTCTGTCCTTCAGTGTCCAACATGACATCATATTACTGACTGAAAATATGATAGACTCGTTTCTCACATTTGCTGCCACACTTTGTGATTTCCTGAGAAATAAAAAAGTAGCGAGTCTGAACTCTATTGGCAGGGAAGGAACGAATCTGAAGTGAGAGAAACAGCTAGAAATCTGCCTGAGAAATTACACTGACTAATCGAAACAATCACTGTTGATGTGTAGGGCCAGAGAATCGACCAATAAAAATAATGCTGTAAAATCTAAACACCTTTTCCCTCGGTAATTGAAATGTCTGACACCCGTTATTTTGCACATCCGCTGCCGGTATGAAACCCCGGTAACCGGGAACATATATCCAGCAATGGGGTTGGTGTAGTCAGGACTTTCATCATCCAAACTTACATTTATAAAACACCTTTAATACAGAAAAGAAAACATCGAAAGGCAATTCACAGAGGGACAATCAGACAATGGACAGAGAGATGACGAGGTGTCGAGAACGAGAGCCTGTTGGTTATGTTACTGGACGAGTAATCCAGAGATAACGGTTCAAATATCATCGTGGACGTTTCATAAATTTAAATGCAAATTTGAAACATTTCGAAATAAAAAGCTGGTATTAGTAAAGATTGTCTTAAAACCCAATGCCCTTTACGCCTTTACGTGACTCCAGTGCTTCACCAATGTGAAGGCCTCTGACATGGCCTAGAAAGCGTCTGGACAGAAGGATACGGCAGAATAAACCGGGCGGACCGCTCGGCTTCGGCATTGGATTCGGACACGGCGAAGGAACACCCAGCCCAGTCAACCCTGCAAAGCCCCCCTCACTAACACCTGGGGACTGGTGTCAAAGTAGGGAGAAGTGGACCACACATTAGTCAAGCAACTGTGTGACGTTTAAAATCAATTTATTAGCCAACGTCCCAGGCACCTCCATCAGCATTCATCGGTATTTCCAGTCCCAGTAGGACAGACCCACCAGCGGTGGGGCACAGTGATATACCCTCAGGTACAAGTGCCCTGGGAATCAGTAACATTGATCGGTATTTCCTGTCCCAGTAGTAGGACAGACCCACCAGTGGTGGGGCAGTGATATACCCTCAGGTGCAAGTGTCCTGGGAATCATTAACATTGATCGGCAATTCCTGTCCCAGTAGGAGGACAGACCCACCAGCAGTGGGGCACAGTGATATACCCTCAGGTACAAGTGTCCTGGGAATCAGTAACATTGATCGGTATTTCCTGTCCCAGTAGGACAGACCCACCAGCGGTGGGGCACAGTGATATACACTCAGATTCAAGTGTCCTGGGAATCAGTAACATTGATCGGTATTTCCTGTCCCAGTAGGACAGACCCACCAGCGGTGGGGCACAGTGATATACCCTCAGATTCAAGTGTCCTGGGAATCAGTAACATTGATCGGTATTTCCTGTCCCAGTAGGACAGACCCACCAGCGGTGGGGCACAGTGATAGACCCTCAGGTACAAGTGTCCTGGGAATCAGTAACATTGATCTGTATTTCCTGTCCCAGTAGGACGGACCCACCAGCAGTGGGGCAGTGATATACCCTCAGATTCAAGTGTCCTGGGAATCAGTAACATTGATCGGTATTTCCTGTCCCAGTAGGAGGACAGACCCACCAGTGGTGGGGCACAGTGATATACCCTCAGGTACAAGTGTCCTGGGAATCAGTAACATTGATCGGTATTTCCTGTCCCAGTAGGAGGACAGACCCACCAGCGGTGGGGCACAGTGATATACCCTCAGGTACAAGTGTCCTGGGAATCAGTAACATTGATCGGTATTTCCTGTCCCAGTAGGACAGACCCACCAGCGGTGGGGCAGTGATATACCCTCAGGTACAAGTGTCCTGGGAATCAGTAACATTGATCGGTATTTCCTGTCCCAGTAGGACAGACCCACCAGCGGTGGGGTACAGTGATATACACTCAGATGCAAGTGTCCTGGGAATCAGTAATATTGATCGGTATTTCCTGTCCCAGTAGGAGGACAGACCCACCAGCAGTGGGGCACAGTGATATACCCTCAGATGCAAGTGTCCTGGGAAACAGTAATATTGACTCCGGAGCCTATGAAGTCTCATGGGTTCAGGTCAAACATGGGCAAGGAAACCTCCTGCTGATTACCACCTTCTGCTCTCCCTCAGCCGATGAATCAGTACTCCTCCATTTCGAACACAACTTGGAGGAAGCACTAAAGGTGACAATAAGTCCAGAATGTACAGTAGGTGTGAGATTAAATGCCTAGTTCCCCCGCATTTCGATATCAAGGAACAAATGAATGCACTGGGCACAGCAAATGCTAAATGTTCCGTCAACATTCTGGCTGTGGTGTTGAGGATCTGTGCTCTGGAACTAACCACACCTCTAGTAAAGTTGTTCCAGTACATCCACAGCACTGGAATCTGCCCGACCATGTCGAGAATTGTCCAGGTATGTCCTGTCCACAAAGAACAGGACAAATCCATCCCGATCATTTACCGCCCTATCAGCCTGCTCTCAATCATCATCAAAGTGTTGGAAGGAGTTCTCCACACTGCTATCAAGCAGCACTTAATCACAAATAAGCTGCTCACCGAGGCTCAATTTGAGTTCCACCAGGACCAATCGACTCCAAAGAAGGACCAGAGAACTGAATTCCAGCTGTGAGGTGACAATGACTGTGCTTGACACCAAGGCAGTGTTCGACGTCTGTGGCACCATGGAGTGTGGTTGACATCAAGGCAGTGTTCGACGTGTGAGGCACCATGGAGTGTGATTGACACCAAGGCAGTGTTCGACGTGTGTGGGCACCATGGAGTGTGATTGACACCAAGGCAGTGTTCGACGTGTGTAGCACCATGGAGTGTGTTTGACACCAAGGCAGTGTTCGACGTGTGTGGCACCATGGAGTGTGTTTGACACCAAGGCAGTGTTCGACGTGTGTGGGCACCATGGAGTGTGATTGACACCAAGGCAGCGTTCGACGTGTGTGGGCACCATGGAGTTAGTTTGACATCAAGGCAGTGTTCGACGTGTGTGGGCACCATGGAGTGTGTTTGACATCAAGGCAGTGCTCGACGTGTGTGGCACCATGGAGTGTGTTTGACATCAAGGCAGTGTTCGACGTGTGTGGGCACCATGGAGTGTGATTGACACCAAGGCAGTGCTCGACGTGTGTGGCACCATGGAGTGTGATTGACACCAAGGCAGTGTTCGGCGTGTGTGGCACCATGGAGTGTGTTTGACACCAAGGCAGTGTTCGACGTGTGTGGCACCATGGAGTGTGTTTGACACCAAGGCAGTGTTCGACGTGTGTGGGCACCATGGAGTGTGATTGACACCAAGGCAGCGTTCGACGTGTGTGGGCACCATGGAGTTAGTTTGACATCAAGGCAGTGTTCGAAGTGTGTGGGCACCATGGAGTGTGGTTGACATCAAGGCAGTGCTCGACGTGTGTGGCACCATGGAGTGTGTTTGTTGGAGGCGAATCCTCTTAGCACCAGGACATCACTGCAGGAGTTCCTCGGGGCAGAGTCTTCGGACTAACCAATTCAGCTGCTTCGCCAATTACCTTCCCTCCATCATAAAGCTTGGAGTGGGGATGTTCTCTGATTATTGCAGTGTTCAGCTCCATTTTCAATTGGTAAGATAATGAAGCGGTCCATGCTCGCGTGCAGCATGTCCTGGATAAAATCTAGGCTTGGGCGGACAAGTGGCAAGACACATTCGCGCCCCACAAGTGTCAGGCAATGCCCATCTCCCACAAGAGAGTCAAACCATGTCCGTTTCTCATTCACTGGCATTGCCATCGTCAAATCCCTACCATTGACCACGACAAAAAAACTCGTGGCTGCTAGAGCAGGTGAGAGGCTGGGTATTCTGTGGTGAGTGGCTCAACTCCTGTCCACCCAGGAGCCTCTCCTGCACCTATAATGTGCAACTGTGGCGTGTGATGGAAAACTCTCCACTTGCCTGGATAGGTGCAGCTGCAACAACACTCAAGAAGCACCACACAATCCAGGACAGAGAAATACGCTTCATCGGCAGCCCACCCACCACCTTAAACATCCAATCCCTCCACCAACAGTGCACCATCGCTGCAGTGTGTGCTATTTACAGAAAGAACTGCAGCAGTTCGCCAAGGCTTCTCTGACAGCACCTCTCAAACCCACGCCCTCTGCCACCTAGAAGGACAAGAGCAGCATCCGCATGGAAACACCACCACCTCCAAGTTCCACTTCAAGTAACATACGATCCTGACTGGAACATATATCGCCGTTCCTTCATCGTCAGTGTGAATTAGAGCCAAAACGCCCAGCGCCCTCGACAGAGGGAACAGGAGAAGCGACTGTATGTTTCCTTAACCAATCAGCTTGAAGATTCCTTACGCAATGTCTGAACCAGGAAGTCTTAGTTAGAATATAGAATGCAATGTCAAATCACATGCAGAAAGTAAAATAAAGAGAGGGAAAGAAAGATTGGATTCAGAATGCACCTCACTGAAACATACAAAATTCTTACAGGGCTTGACAGGGTCGATGCAGGGAGGATGTTCCCCTGGCTGGAGAGTCCAGAACCAGGGGTCACAGTCTTAGACAAAGGGGTCGGCCATTTAGAACTGAGATAAGGAGAAATTTCTTCACTCAGAGGGTGGTGAATCTTTAGAATTCTCTACTCTGGAAGCTCAGTTGTTGAGTGTATTCAAGACAGAGATGGATAGATTTTTGAATCTTAATGGAATCAAGGGTTATGGGGATAGTGCAGGAAAGGGGAGATGAGACAGAAGATCAGCCATGATCTTATTGAATGGCAGAGCAGGCTCGAAGGGATAAATGGCCCACTCCTGCTAATATTTCTTATCTTATGCTCAGAGGGAGCGAAAAAAGAAACAGAAAGAAAAGTTACAAACATTATTGAATTTTTGTTTGTACAGCTCCAACAATAATTAAAATCGGAAGGAATGAGACTCCACACTTGTAAAAGTTAATGTTCTGTGCCAGAGAGGTTGTCTGGCATTAGTTAAGACTGATCACGCCGTTAAACAAATAATTACACTGGAATAGGCAAGCCCTGACTTTTCCTGGCGAGTTTCCTGTGTATCTATCAGGTAAGTACAGTAATTTTACGCCGTTCCATACATTTCAATGGCGAGTCTCTCGGCGAGATTCCATTCTCGCGCAGCTTTTGGTGCATCAGGGCAACTCGGACAGGACCTTCCCGATTTTCGTGTTTAACTCCGCATGTGCGGTCACTGGAAGTTACTGTCCAATTTACACTTTAGTAACAGTGAGCGCTGTCAGCCCCAACGTTATTTCTACAGCAATATCCGGCCTATTACGAAAATATGAAAGTACCACAATTTCATCCGCCAGTAACTAACTCCGTGAACAAAATAGTGCAGAAACCAAACATTAAATTAATCGGACGGTAAATGACAGACTGAATAATCTCAATTTCCTCATGTTCCCCCCTGGGCAGTGACGTTCCACACCAAGAGCACAGGGGCAGGTAATTACAGACTGAATAATCTCAATTTCCTCATGTTCACCCCTGGGGAGTGACGTTCCACACCAAGAGCACAGGGGACAGGTAATTACAGACTGAATAATCTCAATGTCCTCATGTTCACCCCTGAGCAGTGACGTTCCACACCAAGAGCACAGGTAATTACAGACTGAGTAATCTCAATTTCCTCATGTTCCCCCTGGGCAGTGACGTTCCACACCAGGAGCACAGGGGCTGGTAATTACAGACTGAATAATCTCAATGTCCTCATGTTCACCCCTGAGCAGTGACGTTCCACACCAAGAGCACAGGGGCAGGTAATTACAGACTGAATAATCTCAATTTCCTCATGTTCCCCCCTATGGAGTGACGTTCCACACCAAGAGCACAGGGGCTGGTAATTACAGACTGAATAATCTCAATTTCCTCATGTTCCCCCCTATGGAGTGACGTTCCACACCAAGAGCACAGGGGCTGGTAATTACAGACTGAGTAATCTCAATTTCTTCATGTTCCCCCCTGAGCAGTGACGTTCCACACCAGGAGCACAGGGGCTCGTAATTACAGACTGAATAATCTCAATTTCCTCATGTTCCCCCCTATGGAGTGACGTTCCACACCAGGAGCACAGGGGCAGGTAATTACAGACTGAATAATCTCAATTTCCTCATGTTCACCCCTGGGCAGTGACGTTCCACACCAGGAGCACAGGGGCTGGTAATTACAGACTGAATAATCTCAATTTCCTCATGTTCCCCCCTGAGCAGTGACGTTCCACACCAGGAACACAGGGGCAGGTAATTACAGACTGAATAATCTCAATTTCTTCATGTTCACCCCTGGGCAGTGACGTTCCACACCAAGAGCACAGGGGCTCGTAATTACTGACTGAATAATCTCAATTTCCTCATGTTCACCCCTGAGCAGTGACGTTCCACACCAAGAGCACAGGGGCTCGTAATTACAGACTGAATAATCTCAATTTCCTCATGTTCCTCCCTGGGCAGTGACGTTCCACACCAAGCGCACAGGGGCTGGTAATTACAGACTGAATAATCTCAATTTCCTCATGTTCACCCCTGAGCAGTGACGTTCCACACCAAGAGCACAGGGGCTGGTAATTACAGACTGAATAATCTCCATTTCCTCATGTTCCTCCCTGGGCAGTGACGTTCCACACCAAGCGCACAGGGGCTGGTAATTTACCCAGTTGTGTACAAGTTTGGAGACTCCATTTATAGGATGTAAAAGCAATGGAAAAACAGGCGTGCAATTGCACTGGGATGTTAGCAGGGATGTGGAGTTACTGTTAGAGACTGCGATTAGAGAAGGTTGGGCTCATTCCACTAGAGGTGAGCAGATTAAGTGAGGAGTTGCTGCAAGTCTTTAGATTCTGAAGAGTTATGATCAAATAAATAGTTACTGATAGTTTCCACTGATTGCCCGGAGGGCACATATTTAGGCTAATTCGAAGAATTGGGGTGAACGTTGATAAATTTACTTACACACGAGGTGGTTAGAAAGAATAATTCAATCCCACAAACTATTGTGGAAGCAAGTGGATCATTTTTTGATACAATCTATTTATATTGCTGCGTGGATAGAAAGGAATGCTGGAGTATGGGGAGTGAAGAGAAGATTGCACCTGGACTAATTGGGATACTAAGCATAATGCGGTCAGCAGGAGGTTGGGATTAGACGAGGTGTGATATTAACAGTAATGGGCAGTGAGCAGGAGGTTGGGATTAGACTGGGTTGGGATATTAACGGTAATGGGCAGTGAGCAGGTGGTTGGGATTAGACTGGGTTGGGATATTAACGGTAATGGGCAGTGAGCAGGAGGTGAGGATTAGACTAGGTGGGATATTAACGGTAATGGGTAGTGAGCAGGTGGTTGGGATTAGACTAGGTGGGATATTAACGGTAATGGGAAGTGAGCAGGAGGTTGGGGTTAGACTAGGTGGGATATTAACGGTAATGGGTAGTGAGCAGGTGGTTGGGATTAGACTAGGTGGGATATTAACAGTAATGGGCATTGAGCAGGAGGTTGTGATTAGACTAGGTGGGATATTAACAGTAATAGGTAGTGAGCAGGAGGTTGGGATTAGACTAGGTGGGATATTAACGGTAATGGGCAGTGAGCAGGAGGTTGGGATTAGACTAGGTGTGATATTAACGGTAATGGGCAGTGAGCAGGAGGTTGGGATTAGACTAGGTGGGATATTAACGGTAATGGGCAGTGAGCAGGAGGTTGGGATTAGATTAGGTGGGATATTAACAGTAATGGGTAGTGAGCAGGAGGTTGGGATTAGACTGGGTGGGATATTAATGGTAATGGGTAGTGAGCAGGAGGTTGTGATTAGACTAGGTGGGATATTAACGGTAATGGGTAGTGAGCAGGAGGTTGGGATTAGATTAGGTGGGATATTAACAGTAATGGGTAGTGGGCAGGAGGTTGGGATTAGACTGGGTGGGATATTAATGGTAATGGGTAGTGAGCAGGAGGTTGTGATTAGACTTGGTGGGATATTAACGGTAATGGTCAGTGAGCAGGAGGTTCGGATTAGACTAGGTGGGATATAAACGGTAATGGGCAGTGAGCAGGAGGTTGGGATTAGGCTAGTTGGGACATTACGGTAATGGGTAGTGAGCAGGAAATTGGGATTAGACTAGGTGGGATATTAACGGTAATGGGTAGTGAGCAGGAGGTTGGGATTAGACTAGGTGTGATATTAACGGTAATGGGCAGTGAGCAGGAGGTTGGGATTAGACTAGGTGGGATATTAACGGTAATGGGTAGTGAGCAGGAGGTTGGGATTAGACTAGGTGGGATATTAACGGTAATGGGTAGTGAGCAGGAGGTTGGGATTAGACTAGGTGGGATATTACGGTAATGGGTAGTGAGCAGGAAATTGGGATTAGACAAGGTGTGATATTAACGGTAATGGGCAGTGAGCAGGAGGTTGGGATTAGACTAGGTGGGATATTAACGGTAATGGGTAGTGAGCAGGAGGTTGGGATTAGACTAGGTGGGATATTAACAGTAATGGGTAGTGAGCAGGCGGTTGGGATTAGACTAGGTGGGATATTAACGGTAATGGGTAGTGAGCAGGAGGTTGGGATTAGACTAGGTGGGATATTAACGGTAATGGGTAGTGAGCAGGAGGTTGGGATTAGACTAGGTGGGATATTGACGGTAATGGGTAGTGGGCAGGCGGTTGGGTAAGAGTAAATTTCCTAAATTATCAACTTGGAAAGTTAGTAGCAGGTCGACCGTCCATTGCACACCCTGCCCGATTATCATTTCCATTTAGTTCTATTCCATTGAAGGTCACTGACAGAACATTGCAGGCTGCTTGCTGTAATTTCCTGAAGAGCTGTCCCGGGGAGTGACGCTCCACCACAGGTTCTACCGCCCGGATTGACTCTCTGCCGGAGTTGGAATTGACTCCCGGTGATACAGGGGGAGGAAAAACCTTTTTGGGGGTTAGTTTCCCTGTTCCAGTCTTTCTCATTTTAACCATTTTACCGTTTTTGTTTTTGTTCTTGAAATGCCTCTAATTTATTCCGCAGGTGATTTTTCTTGTCTCTCAGTTCCTTAATTTACTTTAAGTAATTCTCCGTTCAGTCAAACTGTTTCCCTTTGTTTTCAGTCCACAAAGACTTATACAGAACCGTTCCCCTGTCCTTAGTACAGATACTGTCGGATCCGGTGGGTATTTTCACCTCTTCCTATCATTGTTTCAGATTCACAATATTTACAGTTTTATCCATTTATTTCCTATTTGGCCTCTTTCTCTTCGGTAACATTCTCTGATTCTAAGATCTGATATCCTGTCAGTTCTGTGATGTTTGGATAATCCAAACTCATTCTGTGTCCCTCCCACTCACCCGATGTTCTTGTCCACTGAAATGCCTCTCGATTTTTAATAACGAGCTGAGTCCGTCCACCCCTCCTTCCATCGCCTGCACCAGTCTGTCCCGGTAGTACTTCGTGAACTTGAACAGCTGGTAATCGTCGCACTTTGTCAAGAACTCAGTGATTGTAGAGTTCGGATCTGTGAACACAAATGGAGAAAACTAAACACATTATCCACTTTCTACCCAAGGGGCTACATTTCATCGTATGACAAACGGCTGAAGCTTCCTGTGAGCCACATTATCAATCACCTTCTGATAACACACATACACCGCATGTACAACATTCCATCAACCTGTATAGTCACATCGCAAGAAAACTGAATCTTAATGTGTTGGGAGATTGGGCACATGACTGGCAAATGATGTTTAGCTTGGAGAAGTGCCGTGTTGTGCCTGTGGGCAGTGCGAATGCTCAACATTCATACACCCGTCATGGAGAAGCATTAAATAAAGGGGAGAAAGGAAGATCCGGACATTCTAGTGGATACATCTCTAAAGGTACAGGAGCAATGCCGTGAAGCGATAGCTAGAACAAAGGGGGTACTGGGCTGCAATCATAGGACAGTTGGGTATAAGACGACCTATTCTGTCCTAGTACAAGACCTTAGTGAAGGCCTCACTTGGAATACTGTGTCCAATTATGGTCCTCACATGGTGGGTGATATTGAGGCTTTGAAACTGTTGCAGAGGAGGGACATTAGATTAATTCCCAGTATAAAGCAACTTAGTTATCAAGATAGGCTAAGAATTTGGACTCTACACTTTAGAGAAGCAAAGACTTCGCGGTGATCTGATTGAGGTTTATAAGATGATGAAGGGAATCGATTGTGTCCCATTTGACAGTTTGCTCCAATTACATAGCTTACGGAGGGCCAGGGGTCACAATTTTAAGTTGTGCAGGGCCAGATTTAAGTTAGATGTCAGGAGGTGGTTCTTTTCCCAGAGAATAGTCGACCTCTGGAACAGGATACCTTCTCTGGCGGTGGACACTGACTCGGTGAATTCCTTCAGGTGAGAGCTGGACCTCTTCCTGTTTGGTGCGGACATCACCTCTTACAACAAGAAGACACTTCCGGGAATTCAGTGTAAGATTGATCTGTTGGACTAGTTTCAATCGCCTAGATGGGTCGGAGATGAATTTCCCGTATTTTAATCCCTCAAATTGGCCTGTGTTTTTACCTGTTTTTTTCACCTCACCCATGGTTTGGTTTGGGACAGCTTGAACAAAGTATGACAAAGTATCGCAATTGACTGGGAAAGTCTGGATGGACCAAAGGGTCTTCACCTGTCCGGCATTGATCGTAGAATTGTCAAATACGATTTTTCTACAGCTAATCCGTTCCAGCCTCCCCTCATCATCCTCTATCGCTAAATGCTCACTAATTCGACCTGGATTAACAGATTTGAGGAGTTTCTACACAATGGTCTCTGGTTACCAGGTTGATCCTCTCTCCACATTAGAACAGAATCATCACTTGGGCTCCTTCAGTCCACCTGTATATTTTGGATATTAAAAGTGGGTTGAAATGCTGTGCTCAGTCCCTCCTATCTCCTCTCTGACTTCCTCTAACAGTCTGGGCTGCATTATTTCTGAGCCCAGTTACTTCTCCACCTAGGCTATTTTACTCAGATCCAAATTCTTCTCTACAGTGATCTCCAACTGTGGACCCACATCCTCCTCTAGCACATCAACATTCTCACTTCCACCATCATTTTTAGAAAGTTAAGGAAATATTTTGTATCTCCCCAAAATTGCATCCTCCACAACTAGTTTCCCCAGTCCCCCCTCTATCTCAGCTCCACTGCTCGCTGACCTGTAAACCCCACTGTGAATTGTGCTGTCTCTCTTCCTATTGCTGAACTGTGTACATATGGATTCCATCTTAGCATTGCTCCCTGGAACACCCGTATGTTGTAAACCCCTCCGCCTCTCTCTCTCTCTCCTCCTTTCAGACCTTCCTTAAACCTTACCTCTTTGAGCAAGCTTTTGCTTACCTGTCCGAATATCACCTTATGTGACTCGGTGTCAAATTCTGATTGGTAACACTCCTGTGAAGCACCTTGAGACGTTTTCCAACATTAAAGGCGCTATATAAACGCAAGTTTGTTCTTGTTGTTGTACGTTGTCATAGAACGCTTTATTAATACTGGCGGCCACAAATGTTTTGCTCTTCCCTCAAAATGTTATCACCAGAAACATCTGCCTCTGAATCCTGTGAAAACCAAGGCCCTGTCTTGTAGATACTAGATCACATCTCTCATGCTTCTGAATGTTTGGAATGATTTGTACACTCACAACACACAATACTCGCTCCAACGTTTGAAATGTTGACTTGTCCCCGTTTCTTCTTTTTAAAAAGACAACTTTATCTCTCACTACTTCAAATCCTCCTTCCTTTTTCTTACCAATAACTTTTCAATATTTCTTAAATCTCCTGTTTCAACTCCAGCATTTTTATTAATTCCGCTCTCTAGTCTCAGATCCGGATATTTCCTAATCTCCAGTCACATTCCTTGATACCCTCAACACTGCTCCATTCATTTTTTCTGTAAAACCATTATTGTTGGTCGGTACTGGTCGCAGCCGTCACTTCCCTTCCAACTGAACTCACTCCAATGCCCCAAGAACGTGAACGCTCCCCTCTTGCTCCAGCCCTCAGCCACACATTGACCAGCCTCATATTTCCCGCCTTAAGCAGCCCAGTGCAAAACAATCCGGAGAGCAACAGCTTGAGGCCTGGTTTCTTAGTTCAGTGCCTCAGTCTCTATAGTCCCTCTATAAACGTATTTCTATCCGTGTTACTGGCTCCGACCATGGCTATTTTCGGCTCTCCTTTCCTTCCCAGAGGTGGTCCCACCCGGTCAAGGATGTTATTCCCATTGGCACCAGGGAGGTAACTAACTATTCAGGACCTGCTCAGGGCTGCAGAAGAGGTTGTTTATTCCCCCGACTATAGAATCTGCCACCAGTACCGCTCCCCTATTCCTGTGCCCCACCTGCCTCTCACTCTCGCCCCGCTGGGTGACCTCCTGCTCTCTGGAGCCACTGATGCTCAGGAAGACCCACCTCTGAGTCACTGTCTCCATCCACCTTACAGTCCCCAATACCAGGGATCTATTGGACAGTTCCAGTACTCAGGGCTCCCTCCACCTGTGACTGTGATCCTCTGAGTCACTGTCTCTATCCACCTTACAGTCTCCAATACCAGGGATCTATTGGACAGTTCCAGTACTGGGGGTTCTCTCCACCTGTGACTGTGATCCTCTGAGTCACTGTCTCTATCCACCTTACAGTCCCCAATACCAGGGATCTGTTGGACAGTTCCAGTACTCAGGGGCTTCCTCCACTTGGGACTGCGATCCTGAGTCACTGTCTCTATCCACCTTACAGTTCCCAATACCAGGGATCTATTGGACAGTTCTAGTACAGGGGGCTCCCTCCACCTGTGACTGCGATCCTCTGAGTCACTGTCTCCATCCACTTTACAGACCCCAATACCAGGGATCTATTGGACAGTTCCAGTACTGGGGGCTCCCTCCACCTGTGACTGCGATCCTCTGAGTCACTGTCTCTATCCACCTTACAGTCCCCAATACCAGGGATCTGTTGGACAGTTCCAGTACTCAGGGGCTTCCTCCACTTGGGACTGCGATCCTGAGTCACTGTCTCTATCCACCTTACAGTCTCCAATACCAGGGATCTATTGGACAGTTCCAGTACTGGGGGTTCTCTCCACCTGTGACTGTGATCCTCTGAGTCACTGTCTCCAGCCACCTTACAGTCCCCAATACCAGGGATCTATTGGACAGTTCCAGTACTCGGGGCTCCCTCCACCTGTGACTGTGATCCTCTGAGTCACTGTCTCTATCCACCTTACAGTCCCCAATACCAGGGATCTGTTGGACAGTTCCAGTACTGGGGGCTTCCTCCACTTGGGACTGCGATCCTGAGTCACTGTCTCTATCCACCTTACAGTCCCCAATGCCAGGGATCTATTGGACAGTTCCAGTACTGGGGGCTCCCTCCACCTGTGACTGCGATCCTCTGAGTCACTGTCTCTATCCACCTTACAGTCCCCAATACCAGGGATCTATTGGACAGTTCCAGTACTGGGGGCTCTCTCCACCTGTGACTGCGATCCTCTGAGTCACTGTCTCTATCCACCTTACAGTCCCCAATACCAGGGATCTATTGGACAGTTCCAGTACTCAGGGGCTTCCTCCACCTGTGACTGCGATCCTGAGTCACTGTCTCTATCCACCTTACAGTTCCCAATACCAGGGATCTATTGGACAGTTCTAGTACTGGGGGCTCCCTCCACCTGTGACTGCGATCCTCTGAGTCACTGTCTCCATCCACCTTACAGTCCCCAATACCAGGGATCTATTGGACAGTTCCAGTACTCGGGGCTCTCTCCACCTTTGACTGCGATCCTCTGAGTCACTGTCTCTATCCACCTTACAGTCCCCAATACCAGGGATCTATTGGACAGTTCTAGTACTGGGGACTCTCTCCAACTGTGATTGCGATCCTCTGAGTCACTGTCTCCATCCACCTTACAGTCCCCAATACCAGGGATCTATTGAACAGTTCCAGTACTGGGGCTTCCTCCACCTGTGACTGTGATCCTCTGAGTCACTGTCTCTATCCACCTTACAGTCCCCAATACCAGGGATCTATTGAACAGTTCCAGTACTCAGGGGTTCTCTCCACCTGTGACTGCGATCCTCTGAGTCACTGTCTCTATCCACCTTACAGTGCCCAATACCAGGGATCTATTGGACAGTTCCAGTACACAGGGGCTTCCTCCACCTGTGACTGCGATCCTGAGTCACTGTCTCCATCCACCTTACACTCTCCAATACCAGGGATCTATTGGACAGTTCCAGTACTGGGGGCTCCCTCCACCTGTGACTGCGATCCTCTGAGTCACTGTCTCTATCCACCTTACAGTCCCCAATACCAGGGATCTATTGGACAGTTCCAGTACTCAGGGGCTCTCTCCACCTGTGACTGTGATCCTCTGAGTCACTGTCTCCATCCACCTTACAGTAGCCTATACCAGGTATCTATTGGACAGTTCCAGTACTGGGGGCTCCCTCCACCTGTGACTGTGATCCTCTGAGTCACTGTCTCTATCCACCTTACAGTCCCCAATACCAGGGATCTATTGGACAGTTCCAGTACTGGGGGCTCTCCACCTGTGACTGCGATCCTCTGAGTCACTGTCTCCATCCACCTTACAGTCCCCAATACCAGGTATCTATTGGACAGTTCCAGTACTGGGGCTTCCTCCACCTGTGACTGCGATCCTCTGAGTCACTGTCTCTATCCACCTTACAGTCCCCAATACCAGGGATCTATTGGACAGTTCCAGTACTCAGGGGCTTCCTCCACCTGTGACTGCAGTGCCCCTCTAGATGGTCACTCACTTCCCTCTTTGTACTCAGTCTCTGTCCCGTTCCCTCTTCCTGTGTGAGCTACAGGTTCAGGCACAAGTTCTGGATCTTTTGTCGGGACAGAAATTGTATTTTAAAGAGTTTTGTGAGCCTACCTGTGTCCATTCTCATTCTTTTTGAAGATGTTGGATCTTCTCTCCTGTCTGGACCTTCTGCCATGGTAGTGACAGGCGTTCCCAGGTTCTGATGCTCTGTAACAAATATAATATTAATGGGAGGGTTAGATGGGAAATATTAAAATGAGAAGGAGAACGTTGCCTTGTTAAACATGATATCAAATCCCTCCTCCTCCATCAGTACAGCAGCTGGTAGCTCTGGGATCTCAGAAAACACCATGAATATACAAGTGGTGGATTTGACTGCTGTTTTACAATCATAATTCTCCATTTGTGTGTGTGCCCGCGCACGTGCGTCCATTGAAACTATCGATCAGCGGCCTTTCCTTTCCCCACTGTGGAAATGTCAAAGCGATTCAGTTAATTCGGTACCAGTTTGAGACTTTGTAAAATTCAGCACTTTGCTGTTTCACTAACACTGCCACTAGTGTAATAAACACACAACAGCAACAACAGAGGGGCAAGGAGAATGTATGAGAAATGATTAGCGGTAACATAATAGGAAACACTAACGCCTTTTATAAAAATATAAAGCGTGAAAGAATAGTCCAAGGAAAGGTGGGGCCGATTAAGGACCAAAGAGGCAATCATCTTGTGGAAGCAGAGGACATGGCTGAGGTACTAAATTAACACTTTGCCTCCGTATTCACTAAAGGAGAGGATGCTGCCAATCGTACAGTAAAGGAGGAGGTGGTAGAGAAATTGGACAGGATATAAATCGATTAGGACGATGTACTGAAACGGTTGACAGGGCTCAAAGTAGAAATGTCACCCGCTCTGTCACAATCTTCCAATCTTTGGATATGGGAAAGGTGCCAGAGGACGGGAGGGCTGAAAACGTTACTTCCCTGTTCAAAAAAGGAGAGAGTGATGAACCAAATAACTACAGGCGACTGAGCTTAACATCGGTGTTGAGGAAACTCCTCGGGACAACATTTCCGAAACAAAATTAACTGTCACTTGGAAGAACATGGGTTAATTAGCGACAGTAAAAATGGATTTTTTTTAAAGGCAAATCAAGTCTGGTTTACTTGAATGAGCTAATCGATGAAATAGGAGAGGGTTGATGAAGGTAGTGCAGTTGATGTTCTGTACATGGACTTTCAGAAGGCGTTTGATAAAGTACCTCATAATAGACTGGTTAACAAACTGGAGCCAATGATATTAAAGGAGCAGTGGCAGCGTGGATACTAAACTGGCGAAGGGACAGAAAACAGACAGTAGTTGTGAACCGATATTGTTCACACTGGAGGGAAGTATACAGTGTTCCCAGGGTTCGGTATTAGGACCACTGCTCTTTGATATATTTCAGTGACATGGACCCAGGTATACAGGGCATCATTTAAAAGATTGTCGATGACACGAATCTCAGAAAAGTCGTAAACCGTGAGGAGGATGACAGAAGACTTCAGGAGGAAATAGAGACACTGGTGAAATGGGCAGACACATGGCAGGTGAAATTTAATGCAGAGAAGTGTGAAATGCTGCATTTTGGAATGAAGAATGAAGGCGATGCAATTTAAACCAACTGGTACAATTTAAAGGGGTTGCAGGAACAGTGAAACTCGGGGGTAAAGATACAGAAATCTTTGACGGTGGCAGGCCAGGACGATAAGGCTTTTAGAAACGTATATGGGAGCATTGGCTTTATAAATAGAGGCACAGGAACATGAGTAGGCCACTCATTCATTCTAGCTTGTTCCTCCATTCAATTCGATCATGGCTGAGCTGGATCTTAACTCCATCTCCCCGCCTTGTTTCCATAACCCTAAATACCGTTGCCTAACATAAATCTATCAATGACAGGTTTGTCATTTTCAATTGACCGAAACTCACCAGCTTTTTGAGGGCGAGTGTTCCAGATTTCCACTACACTGTATCTGAAGAAATGCTTTCTAACATCACCCCTGAACGGCCTCGCTCTGCGGTTAAGGTTATGCCCCCTTTTTCTGGACTGGTCCACCAAAGGACACAGTTTAACTCTTTCTATGCTAGCAATTCCTTTGATCACATTAAACACCGCAATTAGATCACCCCTTAACTTTGTATAATCAAGGGAATAAAAGCTTCGTCTATGCAATCTATCCTCATAATTTAAAGCTTTTAGCCCCGGTAACGTTCTGGTGAATCTGAGCTGCACCATCTCCAAAACCAAGATATTGTTCCCGAGGGGCGGTTCTCTAAATGGGTCTAACCAGAGTTCTGTACAGCTGGAACAGAACTTCTACCCCATTGTATTCCAGCCCTCGAGATAAAGCCCAACATTCCTTTAGCATTTTACTTATTTTTGGTATCAACTAGCTTCTAGTGATTTCTGTACTTGGACCCCTAGTTCTCTCTGCTCAGCCATTGTTCCTAACTTCTAACCATTTAGAAAATTCTCTGATTTATCCTTTTTAGGTCCAACGTGAATGACCTCATTTTTTTCTGAAGTGAGGGGAGTGCGTCAAACTCGCTCAATTCATTCCAGGAGGATGGGTTCTCCGGCATTCTCATGGATTGGAGGGAAGCTAATGTAACCCCACTATTTAAAAAAGGTGGTCGAGAGAAAGCGGGGTATTACAGACCGGTAAGCCTGACATCGGTAGTGGGGAAAATGCTAGAGTCCATTATAAAAAATGTAATAGCTGAGCACTTGGAAAATAGTGACAGGATCGGACAAAGTCAACATGGATTTACAAAAGGGAAATCGTGCTTGACTAATCCACTGGTGTTTTTTGAGGATGTAACTGGTAGAATAGTAAGGGAGAACCAGTGGATGTGGTGTATTTGGACTTTCAGAAGGCTTTCGATAAGGTCCCGCATAAGAGATTAGCATGCAAAGTTAAAGCACATGGGATTAGCGGTAAGGTACTGACTTGGATAGAGAACTGGTTGGCAGACAGGAAGCAAAGAGTTGGAATAAACGGGTCTTTTTCCGAGTGGCAGGCAGTGACTGGTGGGGTACCGCAGGGATCGGTGCGAGGACCCCAGTTATTCACAATATATATTAATGATCTAGACGAGGGAACTAGATGTAATATCTCCAAGTTTGCAGACGACACAAAGCTGGGTTGGCGTGTGTGTTGTGAGGAGGATGCAGAGAAACTCCAGGATGATTTGGACAGGTTGGGTGACTGTGCAGATGCAGTATAATGTGGATAAATGCGAGGTTATCCACTTTGGCGGCAAAAACAGGAAGGCAGATTATTATCTGAACGGTAATAGATTGGGAAAAGGGGAAGTACAACGAGACCTGGGTGTCCTTGTGCACCAGTCGCTGAAGGTAAGCATGCAGGTGCAGCAGGCGGTTAAGAAGGCAAATGGTATGTTGGCCTTGATAGCGAGAGGATTCGAGTACAGGATGTCTTGCTGCAGTTGTACAGGGCTTTGGTGAGACCACACCTTGAGTATTGTGTGCAGTTTTGGTCGCCTTATCTGAGGAAGGATGTTCTTGCCATGGAGGGAGTGCAGCAAAGATTCACCAGACTGATACCTGGGATGGCAGGAATGACGTATGAAGAGAGATAGGGTCGATTAGGCTTATATTCGCTAGAGTTTAGAAGAATGAGAGGGGATCTCATTGAAACTTATAAAATTCCAACAGGACTAGACAATCTAGATGCAGGAAGGATGTTCCCGATGGTCGGGGAGTCCAGAACCAGGGGTCGCAGTCTAAGGATAAGGGGTAAGCCATTTAGGACTGAGATGAGAAAGAATTTCTTCACCCAGAGAGTGGTGAACCTGTGGAATTCTCTACCACAGAAGGCAGTTCAGTCCAATTCATTAAATATATTCAAGAAGGAGTTAGATATATTTCTTAATGCTAAAGGGATCAAGGGATATGGGGAGAAGGCAGGGACAGGGTACTGAATTTGGATGATCAGCCATGATCTCATCGAATGGCGGAGCAGGCTCGAGGGGCCGAATGGCCGACTCCTGCTCCTATCTTCTATGTTTCTTTCAAACATCTCATTCAATGCATATTTTATTTGCAGTGAGGCTCATCAACATGGAACTTACCTTCTGACCAATCCTGTACAATTCAAGTTATGCTTTTCCTCCGTCCCCCCCACGGGCACAGCTCCCCCCACGGGCACAGCCCCCCCCCCCCACCCCTCCTCCAAACTGGCTCAGCCCCCTCCCCGCCAACTGGCCCAGATACACGCCCCCTCCGGCCCAGCACTCCGCACCCACCCACACTGTCCCAGGCCCCCGCCCTAACTAAAGAAGTTAAGGATAGCATTAGATTGAAAGAAGAAGCTTATAATGTTGCAAAGAATAATAGTAAGCCTGAGGATTAGGAGAGATTCAAAAACCAGCAAAGGTTGACCAAAAACCTGATAAGGGAAAAAATAGAATGAGAGAAAACCAGCAAGAAATATAAAAGCAGATTGTAAGAGCCTCTACAAGTATGTAAAAAGGAAGAGAGTAGTAAAAGTTGGTCTCTTAGAGGCTGAGACAGGAGAAATTATTAAGGGGAATAAGGAAATGGCAGAAATGTTAAACAAATACTTTGTATCTGTCTTCACAGTAGAAGACACAAAAAGCGTACCAAAAATGGTGGGGAACCAAGGGTCTAATAAGGGTGAGGAACTTAACGTAATTAATATAAGTAGAGAACAAGTACTAGAGAAACTAATGGGACTAAAAGTCGACAAATCCCCTGGATCTAATGACATACATCCTAGGGTTCTAAAAGAGGTGGCTGAAGAGATAGTGGATACATTGGTTTCAATCTTCCAAAATTCCCTAGATTCTAGAACAGTCCCAGCAGATTGGAAGGTCGCAAATGTAACACCGCTATTCAAGAAAGGAGGGAGAGAGAAAACAGGAAAGTACAGGCCAGTTAGCCTGACATCAGTCATCGGGAAAATGCTGGAATCCATTGTTAAGGAAATTGCACCAAGGCACTTAAAAATCATAACATGATTAGGCACAGTAAATATGGTTTTATGAAAGGGAAATCGTGTTTGACAAATTAATTAGAGTTTTTGAGGATGTAACTGGCAGGGTAGATAAAGGGGAACCAGTGGATGTAGTATATTTGGATTTCCAAAAGGCAATCGATAAGGTGCCACATAAAATGTTATTACACAAGATTAGGGCTCATGGGGTTAGGGGTAATATAGTAGCATGGATAGAGGATTGGTTAACGGACAGAAAACAGAGAGTAGGGATAAATGGATCTTTTTCAGGTTGGCAGGCTGTACCTAGTGGGGTGCCGCAAGGATCAGTGTTGGGGCCTCAGCTATTTACAATCTGTATTAATGACCTAGATGAAGGGACCGAGTGTAATGTATCCAAGTTTGCTGATGATACAAATCTAGGTGGGACAGTAAGCTGTGAGGAGTACACAGAGTCTGCAAAGTGATATAGACAGATGAAGTGAGTGGGCAGTAAGGTGGCAGATGCAGTATAATGTAGGGAAATGTGTGGAAGAATAGAAAAACAGAATACTTTTTAAATGGTGAGAAACTTTCAAATGTTGGTGATCAGAGAGATTTGTGTGTCCTCGTGCAAGAAACACAGAAAGCTAGCATGCAGGTACAGCACGCATAAAGAAGGCAATGGTATGTTGGCCTTTATTGCAAAGGGTTGGAGTATAAGAGTAAAGCAGTCTTGCTACAATTGTACAGGGCCTTGGTCAGACCACACCTGGAGTACTGTGCACAGTATTGGTCTCCTTATCTAAGGAAGGATATACTTGCCTTGGAGGCGGTGCAACGAAGGTTCACTAGATTGATTCCTGGGATGAGAGGGCTGTCCTATGATGAGAGATTGTGTAGATTGGGCCTATACTCTCTGGAGTTTAGAAGAATGAGAGGTGATTTCATTGAAACATACAAGATTCTGAAGGGAATTGACAGGGTAGATGCTGCGAGGTTGTTTCCCCCTGGCTGGAGTGTCTAGAACCAGGGGTCATAGTCTCAGGATAAGTGGTCGGCCATTTAAGACCGAGATGAGGAGGAATTTCTTCACTCAGAGGGCTGTGACTCTTTGGAATTCTCTGCCCCAGAGGGCTGTGAATGCTGAGACTTTGAGTACATTCAAGGCGGAGATAAATAGATTTTGGACTCATGGGGAATCCAGGGATATGGGGATCGGGCGGGAGAGTGGAGTTGAGGTCGATGATCAGCCATGATCTTATTGAATGGCGGAACAGGCTCGAGGGGCTGTGTGGCCTACTCCTGTTCCTATTTCTTATGTAATAACGCTGTGCTCAGCATTCACTATCTGACAATACTCCATATCTGCTGGTCACAGGCTATAGGTTGGTCTCTGAATCGTGTTCAATGAATTGATTTTAATTAGTTTCCCTGGTCAATCTTTCCCCTTGATTTGTCACCAGATCTGAGCTATTTTAACACTGAGGTCTGATGGTGTCGGTGTGAGTTCAGCCCCACCTAATAAACAGACACGTGTCCATCTGCTGGGCTCTGCCCCAGACTCTACCCCAGAGTCACCTCTTAGATTAAACCCCTTTACTCTAAAACATACCCCATTACTTTAAAACATACACAAGATTTATTTGTGACTCTGAGTTTAGAGACAGAAACTGATCTCACTTCACATTTCATTGCACGGCCTCATGCTGGATAATTGTGTGCGGTGGTCAGACACTACCACTCTCATTCTCACCATTTCCTGCCTCACTTTGTAACCTTTGTGTACTGTCTCCAGGACCAGTGTGTATCTGAGTCAATGGGACTCTCTCTGACCTTTCTCCCCGGTCCATCTCCAGGACCAGTGTGTATCTGAGTCAATGGGACTCTCTCTGACCTTTCTCCCCAGTCCATCTCCAGGACCAGTGTGTATCTGAGTCAATGGGACTCTCTCTGACCTTTCTCCCCAGTCCATCTCCAGGACCAGTGTGTATCTGAGTCAATGGGTCTCTCTCTCTGACCTTTCTCCCCAGTCTATCTCCAGGACCAGTGTGTATCTGAGTCAATGGGACTCTCTCTGACCTTTCTCCCCAGGTCAATGGGTCTCTCTCTCTGACCTTTCTCCCCGGTCCATCTCCAGGACCAGTGTGTATCTGAGTCAATGGGACTCTCTCTGACCTTTCTCCCCAATCCATCTCCAGGACCAGTGTGTATCTGAGTCAATGGGACTCTCTCTGACCTTTCTCCCCAGTCCATCTCCAGGACCAGTGTGTATCTGAGTCAATGGGTCTCTCTCTCTGACCTTTCTCCCCGGTCCATCTCCAGTACCAGTGTGTATCTGAGTCAATGAGACTCTCTCTGACCTTTCTCCCCAGTCCATCTCCAGGACCAGTGTGTATCTGTGTCAATGGGACTCTCTCTGACCTTTCTCCCCAGTCCATCTCCAGGACCAGTGTGTACCTGAGTCAATGGGGCTCTCTCTGACCTTTCTCCCCAGTCCATCTCCAGGACCAGTGTGTATCTGAGTCAATGGGACTCTCTCTGACCTTTCTCCCCAGTCCATCTCCAGGACCAGTGTGTATCTGAGTCAATGGGACTCTCTCTGACCTTTCTCCCCAGTCCATCTCCAGGACCAGTGTGTATCTGAGTCAATGGGACTCTCTGACCTTTCTCCCCAGTCAATCTCCAGGACCAGTGTGTATCTGAGTCAATGGGACTCTCTCTGACCTTTCTCCCCAGTCCATCTCCAGGACCAGTGTGTATCTGAGTCAATGGGACTCTCTCTGACCTTTCTCCCCGGTCCATCTCCAGGAAAAGTGTGTATCTGAGTCAATGGGACTCTCTGACCTTTCTCCCCAGTCCATCTCCAGGACCAGTGTGTATCTGAGTCAATGGGACTCTCTCTGACCTTTCTCCCCAGTCCATCTCCAGGACCAGTGTGTATCTGAGTCAATGGGACTCTCTCTGACCTTTCTCCCTGGCCCATCTCCAGGACCAGTGTGTATCTGAGTCAATGGGACTCTCTCTGACCTTTCTCCCCGCTCCATCTCCAGGACCAGTGTGTATCTGAGTCAATGGGACTCTCTCTGACCTTTCTCCCCAGTCCATCTCCAGGACCAGTGTGTATCTCAGTCAATGGGACTCTCTCTGACCTTTCTCCCCAGTCCATCTCCAGGACCAGTGTGTATCTGAGTCAATGGGACTCTCTCTGACCTTTCTCCCTGGCCCATCTCCAGGACCAGTGTGTATCTGAGTCAATGGGACTCTCTCTGACCTTTCTCCACAGTCCATCTCCAGGACCAGTGTGTATCTGAGTCAATGGGACTCTCTCTGACCTTTCTCCCCAGTCCATCTCCAGGACCAGTGTGTATCTGAGTCAATGGGATCTCTCTGACCTTTCTCCCCAGTCCATCTCCAGGACCAGTGTGTATCTGAGTCAATGGGACTCTCTCTGACCTTTCTCCCCGGTCCATCTCCAGGACCAGTGTGTATCTGAGTCAATGGGACTCTCTCTGTCCTTTCTCCCCAGTCCATCTCCAGGACCAGTGTGTATCTGAGTCAATGGGACTCTCTCTGACCTTTCTCCCCAGTCCATCTCCAGGACCAGTGTGTATCTGAGTCAATGGGACTCTCTCTGACCTTTCTCCCCAGTCCATCTCCAGGACCAGTGTGTATCTGAGTCAATGGGACTCTCTCTGACCTTTCTCCCCAGTCCATCTCCAGGACCAGTGTGTATCTGAGTCAATGGGATTCTCTGACCTTTCTCCCCAGTCCATCTCCAGGACCAGTGTGTATCTGAGTCAATGGGACTCTCTGACCTTTCTCCCCAGTCCATCTCCAGGACCAGTGTGTATCTGAGTCAATGGGACTCTCTCTGACCTTTCTCCACAGTCCATCTCCAGGACCAGTGTGTATCTGAGTCAATGGGACTCTCTGACCTTTCTCCCCAGTCCATCTCCAGGACCAGTGTGTATCTGAGTCAATGGGACTCTCTCTGACCTTTCTCCCCAGTCCATCTCCAGGACCAGTGTGTATCTGAGTCAATGGACTCTCTGACCTTTCTCCCCAGTCCATCTCCAGGACCAGTGTGTATCTGAGTCAATGGGACTCTCTCTGACCTTTCTCCCCAGTCCATCTCCAGGACCAGTGTGTATCTGAGTCAATGGGACTCTCTGACCTTTCTCCCCGGTCCATCTCCAGGACCAGTGTGTATCTGAGTCAATGGGACTCTCTCTGACCTTTCTCCCCAGTCCATCTCCAGGACCAGTGTGTATCTGAGTCAATGGGACTCTCTCTGACCTTTCTCCCCAGTCCATCTCCAGGGCCAGTGTGTACCTGAGTCAATGGGACTCTCTCTGACCTTTCTCCCCAGTCCATCTCCAGGACCAGTGTGTATCTGAGTCAATGGGACTCTCTCTGACCTTTCTCCCCAGACCATCTCCAGGACCAGTGTGTATCTGAGTCAATGGGACTCTCTCTGACCTTTCTCCCCAGTCCATCTCCAGGAGCAGTGTGTATCTGAGTCAATGGGACTCTCTCTGACCTTTCTCCCCAGTCCATCTCCAGGACCAGTGTGTATCTGAGTCAATGGGACTCTCTCTGACCTTTCTCCCCAGTCCATCTCCAGGACCAGTGTGTATCTGAGTCAATGGGACTCTCTCTGACCTTTCTCCCCAGTCCATCTCCAGGACCAGAGTGTATCTGAGTCAATGGGACTCTCTCTGACCTTTCTCCCCAGTCCATCTCCAGGACCAGTGTGTATCTGAGTCAATGGGACTCTCTGACCTTTCTCCCCAGTCCATCTCCAGGACCAGTGTGTATCTGAGTCAATGGGACTCTCTGACCTTTCTCCCCAGTCCATCTCAGGACCAGTGTGTATCTGAGTCAATGGGACTCTCTCTGACCTTTCTCCCCGGTCCATCTCCAGGACCAGTGTGTATCTGAGTCAATGGGACTCTCTCTGACCTTTCTCCCCAGTCCATCTCCAGGACCAGTGTGTATCTGAGTCAATGGGACTCTCTCTGACCTTTCTCCCCAGTCCATCTCCAGGACCAGTGTGTATCTGAGTCAATGGGACTCTCTCTGACCTTTCTCCCAGTCCATCTCCAGGACCAGTGTGTATCTGAGTCAATGGGACTCTCTCTGACCTTTCTCCCCAGTCCATCTCCAGGACCAGTGTGTATCTGAGTCAATGGGACTCTCTCTGACCTTTCTCCCCAGTCCATCTCCAGGACCAGTGTGTATCTGAGTCAATGGGACTCTCTCTGACCTTTCTCCCCAGTCCATCTCCAGGACCAGTGTGTATCTGAGTCAATGGGACTCTCTGACCTTTCTCCCCAGCCCATCTCCAGGACCAGTGTGTATCTGAGTCAATGGGACTCTCTCTGACCTTTCTCCAAGTCCATCTCCAGGACCAGTGTGTATCTGAGTCAATGGGACACTCTCTGACCTTTCTCCCAGTCCATCTCCAGGACCAGTGTGTATCTGAGTCAATGGGACTCTCTGACCTTTCTCCCCGGTCTATCTCCAGGACCAGTGTGTATCTGAGTCAATGGGTCTCTCTGACCTTTCTCCCCGGTCCATCTCCAGGACCAGTGTGTATCTGAGTCAATTAGACTCTCTCTGACCTTTCTCCACAGTCCATCTCCAGGACCAGTGTGTATCTGAGTCAATGGGACTCTCTCTGACCATTCTCCCCAGTCCATCTCCAGGATCAGTGTGTATCTGAGTCAATGGGACTCTCTCTGACCTTTCTCCACAGTCCATCTCCAGGACCAGTGTGTATCTGAGTCAATGGGACTCTCTCTGACCTTTCTTCCCGGTCCATCACCAGGACTAGTGTGTATCTGAGTCAATGGGACTCTCTCTGACCTTTCTACCCAGTCTATCTCCAGGACCAGTGTGCATCTGAGTCAATAGGACTCTCTCTGACCTTTCTCCCCAGCCCATCTCCAGGACCAGTGTGTATCTGAGTCAATGGGACTCTCTCTGACCTTTCTCCCCAGTCCATCTCCAGGACCAGTGTGTATCTGAGTCAATGGGACTCTCTCTGACTTTTCTCCCCGGTCCATCTCCAGGACCAGTGTGTATCTGAGTCAATGGGAATCTCTCTGACCTTTCTCCCCAGTCCATCTCCAGGGCCAGTGTGTATCTGAGTCAATGGGACTCTCGCTGACCTTACTCCACAGTCCATCTCCAGGACCAGTGTGTATCTGAGTCAATGGGACTCTCTCTGACCTTTCTCCCCAGTCCATCTCCAGGACCATTGTGTATCTGAGTCAATGGGACTCTCTGCCCTTTCTCCCCTGTCCATCTCCAGGACCAATGTGTATCTGAGTCAATGGGACTCTCTCTGACCTTTCTCCCCTGTCCATCTCCAGGACCAGTGTGTATCTGAGTCAATGGGACTCTCTCTGACCTTTCTCCCCAGTCCATCTCCAGGACCAGTGTGTATCTGAGTCAATGGGACTCTCTCTGACCTTTCTCCCCGGTCCATCTCCAGGACCAGTGTGTATCTGAGTCAATGGGACTCTCTCTGACCTTTCTCCCCGGTCCATCTCCAGGACCAGTGTGTATCTGAGTCAATGGGACTCTCTGCCCTTTCTCCCCTGTCCATCTCCAGGACCAATGTGTATCTGAGTCAATGGGACTCTCTCTGACCTTTCTCCCCTGTCCATCTCCAGGACCAGTGTGTATCTGAGTCAATGGGACTCTCTCTGACCTTTCTCCCCAGTCCATCTCCAGGACCAGTGTGTATCTGAGTCAATGGGACTCTCTGACCTTTCTCCCCAGTCCATCTCCAGGACCAGTGTGTATCTGAGTCAATGGGACTCTCTCTGACCTTTCTCCCGAGTCCATCTCCAGGACCAGTGTGTATCTGAGTCAATGGGACTCTCTGACCTTTCTCCCCGGTCCATCTCCAGGACCAGTGTGTATCTGAGTCAATGGGACTCTCTCTGACCTTTCTCCCCGGTCCAGCTCCAGGACCAGTGTGTATCTGAGTCAATGGGACTCTCTGACCTTTCTCCCCGGTCCATCTCCAGGACCAGTGTGTATCTGAGTCAATGGGACTCTCTCTGACCTTTCTCCCGGTCCATCTCCAGGACCAGTGTGTATCTGAGTCAATGGGACTCTCTGACCTTTCTCCCCAGTCCATCTCCAGGACCAGTGTGTATCTGAGTCAATGGGACTCTCTCTGACCTTTCTCCCCAGTCCATCTCCAGGACCAGTGTGTATCTGAGTCAATGGGACTCTCTCTGACCTTCCTCCCCGGTCCATCTCCAGGACCAGTGTATATCTGAGCCAATGGGACTCTCTCTGACCTTTCTCCCCAGTCCATCTCCAGGACCAGTGTGTATCTGAGTCAATGGGACTCTCTCTGACCTTTCTCCCCGGTCCATCTCCAGGACCAGTGTGTATTTGAGTCAATGGGACTCTCTGACCTTTCTCCCCGGTCCATCTCCAGGACCAGTGTGTATCTGAGTCAATGGGACTCTCTCTGACCTTTCTCCCCAGTCCATCTCCAGGACCAGTGTGTATCTGAGTCAATGGGACTCTCTCTGACCTTTCTCCCCAGTCCATCTCCAGGACCAGTGTGTATCTGAGTCAATGGGACTCTCTCTGACCTTTCTCCCCAGTCCATCTCCAGGACCAGTGTGTATCTGAGTCAATGGGACTCTCTCTGACCTTTCTCCCCAGTCCATCTCCAGGACCAGTGTGTATCTGAGTCAATGGGACTCTCTCTGACCTTTCTCCCCGGTCCATCTCCAGGACCAGTGTGTATCTGAGTCAATGGGACTCTCTCTGACCTTTCTCCCCGGTCCATCTCCAGGACCAGTGTGTATCTGAGTCAATGAGACTCTCTCTGACCTTTCTCCCCAGTCCATCTCCAGGACCAGTGTGTATCTGAGTCAATGGACTCTCTCTGACCTTTCTCCCGGCTCCATCTCCAGGACCAGTGTGTATCTGAGTCAATGGGACTCTCTCTTACATTGCTCCCCAGTCGATCTCTGGAAGCTCTTTGAATCGGAAGGGTTCTCTCTGGTTGGTGTTCTCACAATCCTGTGCTGGTTCACCTGCTGTTGTTCCTCAGTCTGCAATCACTGTTTAATTCCAGTTGTGCACCTCTATCAATCACTCCGTCATTCTCCTGGACATCTAATTATGGCAGAGCAGAAAAAGAGAATATTGATTGAAAGCATGAAATAATGTAATGTAGACCTTTTATCTGCTTACTAAAAATTAAATTTCAAGGCCGAGTACTTGTTTGATTTTGTCCCTTTCCTCAGATCACCAGTTCAGGGGCCGTGTGTTTAGTTTGGAGATTTTCCTCACAGTAAATTTTCACTGCTCTTGGTGGAATTGAGCCATTTTGTGTCCAAACAGCCTGAACCCACAGCACCCTCCACCCCCGGCCCAGCCCTTGTATTGTGAGCCAGTTCAGCTCATTCCGCCCCCGGCCCAGCCCCTGTATTGTGAGCCGGTTCAGCTCATTTCCCCCCCCCGGCCCAGCCCCTGTATTGTGAGCCGGTTCAGCTCATTCCCCTCCCCCCAGCCCCTGTATTGTGAGCCGGTTCAGCTCATTCCCCCACCGGACCAGCCCCTGTATTGTGAGCCGGTTCAGCTCATTCCCCCCCCGGCCCAGCCCCTGTATTGTGAGCCGGTTCGGCTCATTCCCCCCCACCCCGGCCCAGCCCCTGAATTGTGAGCCAGTTCAGCTCATTCCCCCCCCACGGCCCAGCCCCTGTATTGTGAGCCGGTTCAGCTCATTCCCCCCCCGGCCCAGCCCCTGTATTGTGAGCCGGTTCAGCTCATTCCCCCCCGGCCCAGCCCCTGTATTGTGAGCCGGTTCAGCTCATTCCTCCACCCCCGGCCCAGCCCCTGTATTGTGAGCCGGTTCAGCTCATTCCCCCCCCGGCCCAGCCCTTGTATTGTGAGCCGGTTCAGCTCATTCCTCCACCCCGGCCCAGCCCCTGTATTGTGAGCCGGTTCAGCTCATTCCACCCCCCCGGCCCAGCCCCTGTATTGTGAGCTGGTTCAGCTCATTCCCCCCCCCGGCACAGCCCCTGTATTGTGAGCCGGTTCAGCTCATTCCCCCCCCGGCCCAGCCCCTGTATTGTGAGCCGGTTCAGCTCATTCCACCCCCGGCCCAGCCCCTGTATTGTGAGCCGGTTCAGCTCATTCCCCCCCGCGGCCCAGCCCCTGTATTGTGAGCCGGCTCAGCTCATTCCACCCCGGCCCAGCCCCTGTATTGTGAGCCGGTTCAGCTCATTCCGCCCCCGGCCCAGCCCCTGTATTGTGAGCCGGTTCAGCTCATTTCCCCCCCCGCGGCCCAGCCCCTGCATTGTGAGCCGGTTCAGCTCATTCCCCCCCCGGCCAAGCCCCTGTATTGTGAGCCGGTTCAGCTCATTCCCCCCGGCCCAGCCCCTGTATTGTGACCCCGTTCAGCTCATTCCCCCCCGGCCCAGCCCCTGTATTGTGAGCCGGTTCGGCTCATTCCGCCCCCAGCCCAGCCCCTGTATTGTGAGCCGGTTCAGCTCATTCCCCCCCCGGCCCAGCCCCTGTATTGTGAGCCGGTTCAGCTCATTCCCCCCCCGGCCCAGCCCCTGTATTGTGAGCTGGTTCAGCTCATTCCCCCCGGCCCAGCCCCTGTATTGTGAGCCGGTTCAGCTCATTCCACCCCCCGGCCCAGCCCCTGTATTGTGAGCCGGTTCAGCTCATTCCCCCCCGGCCCAGCCCCTGTATTGTGAGCCGGTTCAGCTCATTCCGCCCCCGGCCCAGCCCCTGTATTGTGAGCTGGTTCAGCTAATTTACCCCCGCCCCGGCCCAGCCCCTGTATTGTGAGCCCGTTCAGCTCATTCCCCGCCGGCCCAGCCCCTGTATTGTGAGCCGGTTCAGCTCATTCCCCCCCCGGCCCAGCCCCTGTATTGTGAGCCGGTTCAGCTCATTCCCCCCCCCCCCAGCCCTGCCCCTGTATTGTGAGCCGGTTCAGCTCATTCCCCCCCGGCCCAGCCCTGTATTGTGAGCTGGTTCAGCCCATCCCCCCCCCCGCCCCGCGGCCCAGCCCCTGTATTGTGAGCCGGTTCAGCTCATCCCCCCCCCCGGCCCAGCCCGTGTATTGTGAGCCGGTTCAGCTCATTCCCCCCCGGCCCAGCCCCTGTATTGTGAGCCGGTTCAGCTCATTCCCCCCCCCCCCCCGGGCCCAGCCCCTGTATTGTGAGCCGGTTCAGCTCATTCCCCCCACGGCCCAGCCCCTGTATTGTGAGCCGGTTCAGCTCATTCCCCCCCCCCCCCCAGCCCCTGTATTGTGAGCCGGTTCAGCTCATTCCCCCCCGGCCCAGCCCCTGTATTGTGAGCCGGTTCAGCTCATTCCCCCCCGGCCCAGCCCCTGTATTGTGAGCCGGTTCAGCTCATTCCCCCCCCGGCCCAGCCCCTGTATTGTGAGCCGGTTCAGCTCATTCCCCCCCCCCCCCCCGGGCCCAGCCCTTGTATTGTGAGCCGGTTCAGCTCATTCCCCCCGCGGCCCAGCCCCTGTATTGTGAGCCGGTTCAGCTCATTCCCCCCCCGGCCCAGCCCCTGTGTTGTGAGCCGGTTCAGCTCATTCCCCCCCCGGCCCAGCCCCTGTATTGTGAGCCAGTTCAGCTCATTCCCCCCCGGCCCAGCCCCTGTATTGTGAGCCGGTTCAGCTCATTCCTCCACCCCCGGCCCAGCCCCTGTATTGTGAGCCGGTTCAGCTCATTCCCCCCCCGGCCCAGCCCCTGTATTGTGAGCCAGTTCAGCTCATTCCCCCGCGGACCAGCCCCTATATTGTGAGCCGGTTCAGCTCATTCCTCCACCCCCCCCGGACCAGCCCCTGTATTGTGAGCCGGTTCAGCTCATTCCCCCCCCCCGGCCCAGCCCCTGTATTGTGAGCCGGTTCAACTCATTCGCCCCCCCGGCCCAGCCCCTGTATTGTGAGCCGGTTCAGCTCATTCCCCCCCCGGCCCAGCCCCTGTATTGTGAGCCGGCTCAGCTCATTCGCCCCCCCGGCCCAGCCCCTGTATTGTGAGCCGGTTCAGCTCACACACCGGCCCAGCCCCTGTATTGTGAGCCGGTTCAGCTCATTCGCCCCCCGGCCCAGCCCCTGTATTGTGAGCCGGTTCAGCTCACACACCGGCCCGCGCCGCCCGGCACAAGAGGCAAACTGACCCGTGACTGGGAATCCCAGGATTAACGGTAGCTACCAATACTGCGCCTGCGTGAGAGCAACAGAGCGAGTCTTCGCCTGCACAACAGAGCCAGGCTTCTTTCCCTGCTCTCATTAATTTATTGGCGGAACAGGATAGATGGCCTGAATGGAATCCAACTGTTCCTGTCTGCCTATGTTCTTGTCATGTCTCATATTTCTATCATGTGTTAATTATCTGGAACCAATATTAACAATCTATCACATAAAGGCTCTCTCTAAACAGCTGTAAGATGAATAAACGTGTCTGTTATAATTGGAACTCGCAGTTCCACTGCCATTTGGACCGAGTGAAAGGTTTCACTCGAACTGTGATGTCTGAGGTGTAACAGGAAATTAATGTGACAGGAGATGAGTTGGGCCAACAGTAAATGTGGATCTTACAGGAAGTGTGCTTTACAAACAAGAATTAATTCATTACTGGTGAATCTCAATGTCATTGCTCAAACTCCAACTGATGAACTGGAATGTCTTTTCACTGCGTCTGTAGGAAGAGGCCAGAACGGCAGGCGGACATGTGGGAATGTTAGAACATGTGCGAACACCGGGTTGAAACAGTCTTTATCAATATAAGAAGCATTATTTAACCGTGGCAGGAGGACGTTTTACGAATTATGTGTATCGATAAAACCTACTGCTCCTACACAACAGCTTTATAATCTTATTTTAATATTGTGGCCATTGTATTGAAACTATTCAGAAGATTTTCCTACTCCTGGACAGCCGACTACACAGACAGGAGTTTACACTGAATGTTTGACGGTCTTTCGGATATAAATTGTAGCCAAGACCTCTTGTACTGAGATCTGACTGTTCGTTACCCTGGCAACAGAGGAAATCACTCAGCGAAAATAACAAAAACGGAAATAACAAAACCAACATCACATGTTCTGAGTTTAGTGAAGAACATTAACCCTGAACATTCAGCCAGTGTTTCTAAACATGAAGCTGTGATTCCAATAACGGATTTTTACACCCCCAGACCTGACACTGTGGATTTACTGAATCCACCGTCAGTTCCAGCTGCACAGAACATTAAGCAGCGCCGCATCTACAGAAATATATCAACAAAATAGTCACATTGTTAGAAATAGACTCCATCACCTCTAAAAATCTGATTGTCTTAAACCATTTAAATCTGTAACTGCTAACAGTGACCTTTTACATTGCTGCTAAAATACTGAATTCGATGGCAAAACATATGATAATTACTTTCTTTATACATAAGAAATGTTATAAATTTTGAAAAGACACGTCATTTCATGAAACTCCAGTTCCTCTTTAAAGGACTGAAACATTGTGTTTAATTTCCTGTTTAAAGCAGGTCCCCACAATAATCAGGTGACGGTGTTGAACGAGCAGGGAAATAAATCCAGAAAGTATGGGGACAAACACTGCTCTCAGTTTAATAAATTGAACCCTCGGGCGAGGCAGGGAGCTGGATCAGCAGAGCACCGAGAGCCTTCATTCTGACTCAACACGCACAATAATTAACTGGAATTCATGTAATATTTTTTATTCCTCCCTGCGATGTGGGCCTCGTTGGCAAGGCCAGCGTTTATTGCCCATCTCTAATTACCCTTGAGAAGGTTGTGGTGAGCCGCCTTCTTAAACCGCTGCAGTCCGTGTTGTGAAGGTACTCCCACAATATACTTATTTGTATCAGTTTGGTAGAACTGAGTGACTTGCCGTGCCATTTCAGAGGGCAGTTGAGAGTCAATCACATTGTTGTGGGTCTGGAGTCACATATAGCAGACCGGGTAAGGACGGCAGATTTCCTTCCCTAAAGAGCATTACTGAACCAAATGGACTTTTACGACAATCCGGTAGTTACAGGATATTCCAGATTTATGTAATTAACTCAATTTAAATTCCCCCGCTGTCGTGGTGGGATTTGATGTCATATCTCCGGATTTTTAGTGTAGGTCTCTGGATTACTAGACCATTAACATAACCACTATGGTACCGTGAACCAGTTATCGGGAGAGGCGATTCGGTGGTCCCGGCTGTGCAGCACCCAAACCCCCGCAAATCTCCAGGTATAACCTGAGATCAGTGATGTTAAATCCAGTCCTTGTGCTCCAAGGACCTGTACATGTCTACCTGGGAACTAGTCGGGCGGGCGGGATCCTGAATATCCGGGACAGACACTGACCTGTGGGGGTGTTGGGGAAAATTTGAAAGTCGTGGATACTGAAGGAAAACTACAGGGAGTATAATCTGGTATTAAATTGTTAAGATATCTCAATGTGGACCAAGACACTGAGAGGAGTTCTCTTCTCTTCCTTCAGTAGAGCCGAGGGTTATTTCCCTTCCACCTGTAGAGGCAGACAGGACCTGGATTGCGTTTTTCATTCGAAAGACGGCATATTCGACAATGCAGCACTCACTCAGTCATTTCCGGTTATGTGCTCAAGCCCTTGGTGTGGGTCTTGAACCTACGATCTTCAGGGACGAGAGTGAAACTGGGCTTGTCCGGGACAGGTAACCTGGTAAGGTAAAACGACCCAACAGCGTCATGTATCAGAATGTTTCAAGCTATTCGCCAGGCTCGCTCACTCACGAAAACACCTCAAATAAACTCAGTTTGTCTGTTGCCTTTCATTCAGGGCCCTTGTTAGCAGGGTGATCATTATTACAATTGGATATACCTGTAGTTTCATTATATTACGGTTTCCCATGTCTGTGGTGAGCAATATTACTATTGGATATACCTGTATTTTTAATATATTACAATTCCCCATGTCTGTAGTGATCAATATTATATTGGATATGCCTGTAGTTTTATTATATTAGAATTCCCTATCTCTGTTTGATCAATATTACATTGGATATACCTGTAGTATTAATATATTACAATTCCCCATGTCTGTAGTGATCAATATTATATTGGATATGCCTGTAGTTTTAATATAATAGAATTCCCCATCTCTGTGTGATCAATATTACAATTGGGTATACCTGTAGATTTTAATATATTACAATTCCCCATGTATATCATGATCAATGTGTCACAATAGGATATTTCTGTGTTTTTTATTATTTTGTCATTCCTGATGCCTGCAGTCATCATGGTGTCGCAATTCACGTCCTGCTGTTATTAAACTATTACAGTTCATCATGCTTGCAGTAACAGTTATATTACAATTTTACAAATTATGTTGTTATCATTGTTACAACGTTTTAAAGACGTGTATATGTTGCAGTCGAATGGGAGGAAAGGGGAAGTTAAATTTTGACTCTGGGTGTGAACAAACGACAATTTGGAAACTCAAAGACAGAGAATGGTAAACACCCAGTTCAAGAGATTGCCATACCTGGATATGGGACTAGTTGCTAAGAAACTACACACCACAGTAAAATATAAAGATTGTCTCACTCATTACAATACAATAAACAATGCTTATGGGGAGAGTTGGAGGCAAAATGATTAGATTGTCATATAAATATGTCGAGCGTGGCTTCAGCTTGGCGGAACATTGTTATAGTTTGTGCAGCCCAAGGTAGCCGAATAGTATAAGGGTAGAACCTGTTCACTTCAGTTTGTTCACTTGAGTAGTAACGAATTCAGTCTTCTGGTTAGAATCATTTAATTCTTTAACTTCAGCATAGAAAGCAGATTACAAGCAGAGTCTAGTCACAGATAGAGCACGTATACCTAGTCATGGGTACCTCCATGCTCCCAAACAAAGGAAAAAGCTAACATTTTCACACTGTTTTTTTTATCAAACCTCTGCAGACATTGCCTAATCTGGATGTCTCTGGCTACTGTATAGTCCAGAGACACAAGTCTACATCAATAACACACAGAAAAATATCGTGGCCTTTCTATGGTGAGCATAAAACACTCGTTCTGGACTTTTCTTATCCTAACATAATATTTCTAATCAAAACATTATGTATTTCTAATCAAAATATTATGTATATCGAAGGCTGGTTGGTCGCAAAACACCAGCTGTTGCTAAGTGAAATCTGACTCTATGTCTCTTTCTCTCTCTCTCTCTAATGATACAAAACGCATTTTCCCCTATGTAATGAATTGAACATGAGCTCCTTTTAGAAGCTGAATTAACCGGGGTCCATATGCCAGCATGTCCCACTTTTTTATTGGTTAATTTACCTCTTGGCAAAGTGTTTTATATCATTCTTTGTCTTTACTAATCCTGGCTTCCTATTAGTGTCCTTGCTATCTCCTTACCTTTTAATATTTTCTATGTCATAGTCATAGATTTATACAGCACAGAAAGAGGCCCCTCCGCCCATCGTGTCCGCGCCGGCCATCAAGCCCTGTCTATTCTAATCCCATTTTACAGCATTTGGTCCGTAGCCGTGTATGCTATGGCGTTTCAAGTGCTCATCTAAATGCTTCTTGAATGTTGTGAGGGTTCCTGCCTCTACCACCCTTTCAGGCAGTGAGTTCCAGATTCCAACCACCCTCTGGGTGAAAAGGTTTTTCCTCAAATCCCCTCCAAAAGACCAATCCCTTAACTTGAAACTAAGCCCCCTGGTTATTGACCCCTCTACTAAGGGGAAAAGTTCCTTTCTATCTACCCTAACTATGCCCCTCATAATTTTGGACACCTCAATCAGGTCCCCCCTCAAACTTCTCTGCTCTAAGGGAAAAAAAACAGCCTATCCAGTCTCACTTCTTAGCTGAAGCGCTCCAGCCCAGGTAACATCCTGTTGAATCTCCTCTGCACCCTCTCCAATGCAATCACATCCTTCCTATAGTGTGGCGACCAGAACTGCACACAGTATTCCAGCTGTGGCCTAACTAGTGCTTTGTACAGCTCCATCATATCCTCCCTGTTCTTATATTCTATTCCTCGACTAATGAAGGCAAGTATCCCATTTCCATTTTTAAGCACCTTATCTAACTGTCCTGCTGCCTTCAGGGATCTATGTACATGCACACCAAGGTCGCTTGGATCCTCTGTGCTTCCTAGGGTCCTACTATTCATTGTGTATTCCCTTGCCTTGTTAGTCCTCCCAAAATGCATCACCTCACACTTTTCAGTGTTAAATTACATTTGCCACTGTTCTGCCCATCTGACCAACCCGTCTATATCGTCCTGTAGCCTGAGGCTTCCCTCCACCCTATTTACCATTACAACAATTTTCGTGTCACCTGCGAGCTTACTGATCATACATCCTACATCCATATCTAAATCATTAATGTACACTACATACAGCAAAGGACCCAGCACCGATCCCTGCGGTACACCACTGGACACAGGATTCCAGTCACAAAAACATCCTTCGACCATCACCCTCTGCCTCCTGCCACTAAGCTAATTTTGGATCCAATGTGCCAAATTGCCCTGGATCCCATGGGCTCTTACCTTCTTGACCAGTCTCCCATGCGGGACTTTGTCAAAAACCTTACTGAAGTCCATGTAGACTACATCAACTGCACTACCCTCAACCACACACCTAGTCACCACATAGAAAAATGCAATCAAACTGGTTAGACATGATCTCCCCCTGAGATAGCCATGCTGACTGTTCTTGATTAATCCTTGCTTCTCCAAGTGGAGACTAATTCTGTCCCTCAGAATTGTTTCCAATATGTTCCCTACCACTGATGTTAGGCTCACTAGCCTGTAATGTCCTAGTTTATCCCTACTACCCTTCTTGAACAATGGTACTATGTTAGCTGTTCTCCAGTCCACTGGCGCCTCCCCTGTGGCCAGAGCGGCTCAGAAAATTTGTGTCAGAGCCCCTGCAATCTCCTCCCTTGCCTCACACAGCAGCCTTAGATACATCTCGTCTGGGCCTGGTGATTTATCCACTTTTAAGCCCGATAAAACCGCTAGTACCTCCTCCCTCTCAATACTAATTTGTTCAAGTATATCACAATTCCCATGCCTGATTTCTATGTCTACATCGTCCTTCTCCATAGTAAACACAGATGCAAAATATTCATTTAAAACCTCACCTACATCTTCCGGCTCTACACACACATTGTGACGTTGGTCCCCAATGGACCCTACTCTTTCCCTGGTTATCTTCTTGCCCTTAATGTACTTCTAAAACACCTTGGGATTTTCCTTTATTTTGCCCACCAGTGTTTTTTCATTCCCCCTCTTCGCTCTCCTAATTTCTTTGTTAAGTTCCCCCCTGCACTTTCTATACTCCTCTAGGGCTTCCACTGTTTTTCGTCCTTTGTGTCTGCCAAAAGCCTCCCTTTTTTTCCTAATCCATTCTTGTATATCCCTTGACATCCAGGGTTCCCTGGGCTTGTTGGTCCCACCCTTGACCTTTACGGGAACATGTTGTCGTTGTACTCTCTCTATTTCATTTCTGAAAGACTCCCACTGCTCTGATGTGGATTTTCCTACAAGTCGCTGATCCCAGTCCACTTTGGCCAGATCCTGCCTTATCATATTAAAATCGGCCTTCCCCCAATTTAGAACCTTTATTTCCGCTCCATCTTTGTCCTTTTCCATGACTACCTTAAAGCTCACCGAATTATGTTCACTGTCACCAAAATGCTCTCCTACTGACACTTCTATCACTTGCCCGGCTACTTTCCCGAGAATTAGGTCCAGTACCGCCCCCTCTCTTGTAGGACTTTCTACATGCTGTCTCAAAAAGCTCTCCTGGATGCAATTTTCGAATTCAGCACCCTCTAAACTTTTCACACTCTGACTATCCCAGTTAATATTGGGGAAGTTGAAATCCCCTACTATTATTACCCTATTATATCTAAACTTCTCTGAGATTTGCGTACATATCTGTTCCTCTATCTCCCCCTGACTATTTGGAGGCCTATTGTACACTCTCAGCAAAGTGCTTGCCCCCTTTTTGTTTTTATGCTGCACCCATATGGCCTCATTAGAGGAACCTGCTAAGATATCAACCCTCCGTACAGCAGTAATTGACTCCTTGATTAATATTGCGACACCACCTCCTCTTTTACACTCCCCTCTGTCTCGCCTGAATATTCTATACCCCGGAATATTGAGCTGCCAGTCTTGCCCCTCTGTAGGCTTCGCATAATCCCCTAGAAACTCGAACAGAATACTAGGTGAAGTGATTTGAGGTAAAACCCTCGATTTGGACATCTTTAAAGATCGGGAAAGAAAACCCTGAGGAAAATGACTTTTTCAAACTTACTGTTGGGAAAGACACCTTTCACAGACACTGACAGGCTGTGGAGGGACGTGGGCAGGCAGTGGATAGCTTTGAGTTTTGGGGCCCAATTAAGCTGTCTGGGAATGTATTAACACTGCCTTCCTACCAAGGAGGAAGAGACAAACTCAAAAGCCTCACACACATCGAAATATGAATAACCCAAGACCTCTTTTGAAATTCCCAGGCCCACACAGGATGCCAGGGGCCTGAAATCAATAAAGCATTAAGCAACCCGATTTACTTCATCAAAAACCAATCAACGAGCTATCCACAGGACAGGTTTAAAGCCCGCCAAAAGACCTAGGACAATAGGGACGGGATTTGGCGCTTAGATAAAGGCCTTGCCTAAATCGGAAAGCAATCAGGACATGTTTAACACCAAGTTAAAGCCATCGAAACTAGCAAGCCCGCCAAAACTAAGACAATGGACTAAACAGGGCTCATTTGAAATCTAAAGGAAACCGTTGTAATAAGGGGCTTTTGAGCGTGAAAAGGACAGTATAATTGGGGCCTAATGTCCCAGGGCTCGCTCTCTTTGGACTCGCTGACAACGCTGGCACAGCTCTCTCTCTCTCAGCTCTGCTCCAGCAAAGACACCACAAGCCACGAGGAGGAGGAGGAGGGAAGGCCAACAACTTCACAAACAGACCATCACACAAGAAACCAGAGCGACTGCCTCAGTGACCATCGGACACCTCGCGGCAACAAGGGCCTTACGAAACTCAAAAGACTCTACAACCCTGTCAAATCAATTCATTTGGTGAGCATTATCCCTGATCACCTGAAACCAAAACCTAGCTAGATAGTGGGATTTTTGGGAGGGATACGGTTTTTTGGTTTGGTACATTGTCATTCTCCCTCGATTGTACCGTGTGTTCCCCAACCTGTGTTTAAGTATTAAGTGTGTTTTAAGTTTGTTACCTTTTTCTTTTAATGAAGTCAAAATTCTTTCAGCAGAACCTGTTGTCTACTGCATTTTTGTTCACAACCCCTAAATAAGTCCAAAGTCTAGGAACCAGGGGCGTGGGAGCGATTCGAACCGCTCAATGAGTCAGAGGTGAAGGCTGACCCCATTTTCACCCCCGACACCTTCCTCAACCATGTTTCTGTGATAGCAACAATATCATACTCCCATGTGTTCATCAACACTTTCAATTCATCTGCCTTACTCGCAAGACTCCTTGCATTAAAATAAATGCAATCCCTTATCGACTTCCTTTCACAGCAGAACGCAATGACCAGAATTCCTAAAGCTTTTATCTGTGCTATCACCAATCCCATCTGGAACAATCAAAACCAAGGATGTAGTTCCACGCTAGATACTACTTCCACCATTCATGATTCCCAAGTCTCGGGATTGCCTGTTCTGTCTCTCTATTTGTCTGTATCATTTGCACTATGTGTTTCTGGGATATCCTAGTTCATTGAATTATGGCCTTTAAAGCCAGAGACATGGGAGGTATGTAGTGTCCCAGTTGAGGAATGGTTCGAATGGCTTCATCGTCCAGAGGCTATTACACCTGTAGATTACTAACTTTATGATGATGTATCGGCACCAACATTTTAGCACCGATATGCGTATTTCTGGTTGGAATCAAACAAAACTGATGTTCTAGTTTAGGGCATTTGCTCGAACCCACTGACATATAAGTGGCTGTAGTAGTCACACAATATAATCATTTTCCTTTATACACCATTTTGGTTTGGTCTTCGCCCCATTTACTTATTCCAATCTGGCATTTTGGTATTCTTTGTCGAGGATGAATCCATAAGCTGGAACAGTATGTTGATGGACTACGTCACATCTACAAACTCATGCTGTCCATTTCAGCGTACAACATTGCATATATGGTGCGATTCAACTTCCTCCCTTCTTAATCAGTTATCTTAGATATTCCTCATACTGTTTATGGATCGGACCTAACTCTGAGTCTTTCACCATTCCAATCGATTCTACCCTAGCCTCCTTCCAAGGTATTGTTGCATTTCCATTTTTCCTCAACAAAGGCAAGACCAATCGCACTGGCATAATATCTTCATTTATTTCCCCATCCTAGGAGACTAAAACGCCATTCCCATTTGCTGTATGACATCATAGTCTATGCCGTGGTTCCTTTAAACCATTTTCTCCGTTGTTCTCATGAATAAACACAGGGATTTGATGACACTCTATGTTGTCCAGTCTCTTCTGTACCAAATTCACCACAAGTGTCACAGAGAGGCTGCACTCGATACCTCTAGCAAGGCCCTGATTCTGGTCATCCTCATTGTTTGCCCACAATCTTTTTAATCGCCTCTTCATTACCTTATCGTGTTCCCACATACTTTCTCTATCTATTCTGTTTACTCCTGCTAACCTTGCCGTGGCTCCTATTCCCAGCTCTCCTGTCAGCTCTCGCTTTATTTGTGATTTAAACTGATTCTCCTTCTGTTCCCTATCTTACTCAGCCCCTGGTTCCTGTTTTCTATTCTTTAGTGACACATCCTTTAATAATTCTCCTATCATGTTGTCTATTAATTGTGAATATCTCCCTTCACATAATTTAGTTGACAGATTCAAGCTCTTGTTTAACACTTTCGATTTCAATTAACAATTTCAAAACGCACACCGTTATTTAAAACATTTCATGATTCAATTTCTTGTAGTCCAGTAACATTTCGGTCCTTTTCCTGGATCGGACAGGTAGAGTTTTATTTGCGAGGTGGGATTTATTTTTTTTAGCCCCACATATATTTTAGTGTGATGAAGATCACCATCAGCGCTTGTAACTGGCAAACCTATCGTTAACATTACTTATCAACATAAGACATTTCTTAATTTAAATTATAACAGGCTGTCATTACCTTTTAAGTTTATATTGAAGTCTTTTACACTGTTCTTGAATCACTTTTTGCCCTAGTGTGATATTAACTCTTTAACTGAACGCTATTAATTCCGTGACCAATTTAGTGTTTGGGTCAGGAATTGTCCCATCCAACCTGGTTCAGGGGAGTCTTCCTGGTCTCCCGCATACGGGATTCCCAATTTTCCCAAGGAGCCCGCCTTAAGGTTATTTGACTAGTACCACAGAAATTATGCTTCTGAGAGGCTGTACCTCGGTTTAGCACGGATTCCAAACTTCACCCTTTTGAGGTCCTCTGCTTCCTCGTGGAGGTCGCCTCTCACTTGGATCTATGTGTTGTTGAGGAACCTTGTCGCCCACCTTCAGCTTGTAGCTGATTTGCATACAACCTTGCCCCCCCCCCTTGTCCAGAGAGACAGGCCTCGGCCTCCGTGATATTTTTTCCGTATTTAATCTCCCTATAAGCTTTCTTTGTTCAGTACTTAGTGGAGGCCTTGCAATTGACGGCCATTCCAATTGTAAGGAAATATTAATTTGATCAGCATTCGCTTTACTTATAATTTTAAGTAATGTGTTTAACTCTATTCTGATTATTTCAAAGTTGGTTTCTCTGTGGAGAATGAGTCCTGGCTAGTGTCAGTAATGGTGAGCATGAAACTACCTGATTGTCGTAAAGAACCATCTGGTTCACTAATGTTCTTTAGGGAAGTAAATATGCTGTTCTTACCCGGTCTGGCCTATATGTGACTCCAGACCTTGAGCAACTCTTCTTGAAAACTGATCGACGTGCTAGGCCATTTGAGAGGGCATTTAAGAGTCAACCACAATTTGTGAATGAATTTTTATAAATTAGAATTTGTCTCACTCTCCTGAGCCGCATTAGCCATTTCATGTTGTGCAGTTGTCGATAACTGAGCATGTCTGAGACTCGTTCGAATGTCGTGATATCATGAAACGGTTGAGCGCACTGGATACAGCAAAGGCTATGGGCCTGGACAACATCCCGGCTATCGTGCTGAAGACATGTGCTCCAGAACTAGCCGCGCCTCTAGCCAAGCTGTTCCAGTACAGCTACAACACTGGCATCTATCCCACAATGTGGAAAACTGCCCAGGTATGTCCAGTACACAAGAAGCAGGACAAATCCATTCCGGCCAATTACCGCCCCATGAGTCTACTCTCAATCATTAGCAAAGTGATGGAAGGTGTCATTGAGAGTGCTATCAAGTGCACTTACTCACCAAAAAACTTGCTCATTGATGCCCAGTTTGGGTTCCGCAAAGACCACTCAGCTCCCAACCTCATTACAGCCTTGGTCCAAACATGGACAAAGGAGCTGAATTCCAGAGGTGAGGTGAGATTGACTGCCCTTAACATCAAGGCAGCATTTGACCAAGTGTGGCATCAAGGAGCCTAGTAAAATTGAAGTCAATGGGAATTGGGTCAACAATGCTCCACTGACTGGAGTCATACCTAACACAAAGGAAGACGGTTGTGGTGGTTGAAAATCAATTATCATATCCCCAGGACATCGCTGCAGGAATTCCTCAGGGCAGTGTCCTAGGCCCAACCATCTTTAGCTGCTTCATCAATGACCTTCCCTCCAACATAAGGTCAGAAATGGGGATGTTCGCTGATGACTGCACAGTGTTCTGTTCCATTCACAACTCCTCAGAAAATGAAGCAGTCCATGCCAGCATGCAACAAGAACTGGATGACATTCAGTTTTGGTCTGATGAGTGTCAGGTAACATTCGCGCCACAGAAGTGCCAGCCAATGACTATCTCCAACAAGCGAGAGTCTAAACAACTCCCCATGACATTCAACGGCATTACCATCGCAGAATCCCCCACCATCAACATCCTGGGGGTCACCATTGCACAGAAAGTTAACTGGACCAGCCACATAAATACTGTGGCAACAAGAGCAGGTCAGAGGCTGGGTATTCTGCGGCGAGTGTCTCACCTCCTGACTCCCCACTGCCTTTCCACCATCTACAGAGCACAAGTCAGGAGTGTGATGGAATACTCTCCACCTGCCTGAATGAGTTCAGCTCCAACAACACTCAAGAAGCTCGACACCATCCAGGAAAAAGCAGCCCGCTTGATGGGCACCCCATCCACCACCTTAAACATTCACTCCCTCCACCACCGGCGCACCGTGGCTGCAGTGTGTACCATCTACAAGATGCACTGCAGCAACTCGCCAAGGCTTCTTCGGCAGCACCTCCCAAACCCGCGACCTCTTCCACCTAGAAGGACAAGGGCAGCAGGCGCATGGGAACACCACCACCTCCAGGTTCCCCTCCAAGTCACACACCATCCTTACTTGGAAGTATCTCGCCAATCCTTCATCGTCGCCGGTTCAAAATCCTGGAAATTCCTACCTAACAGCTCTGAGGGAGTACCTTCACCACACGGACTCCTGCGGTTCAAGAAGGCGGCTCACCACCAGCTTGTCAAGGGCAACTAGTGATGGGCAATAAAAGTTGGCCTTGTCAGCGACGCCCTCATCCCATAAACCAATAAAATATATATATAACATACCAGATCTGACATCTGTACCAAGCCATTCTCGGGCTTTCAGGTGATCTTAAGAATCGATCTTGAAATGTCTGGAGATCTTTGCTCATCTCCCTCTGCCTGCTCCCGATATCTCGGATAGTAGCCTGGCTATCAAATTCAGTTTTCTTATTGTTCAGTATGGACAATGACACAAACATCTCCAAGCGAAAGCTTAACAATTTACTACACTCCCTGACTTTCACACTAATTTATATTAATATCAGATTGCACCCAGGTGATTTATGCCAATTCATCTAAGAAAAATGATTTTAGAGATAATCAAATGTTGGTTGTGTAGTGTTCCTGTTTGCCTCTTATTTCCTCACTTAGTTCCTATAATTTAATGTTATACAGTATTCACCATTTCATTCATTCACCCCGGATGAACCTTACTGTGCAGTACAATATTATCATAATATCTTTAAAACATCGATCAAACGTTCTCACTTGGTCCAAGTTTTAACCCATTTTGTTTGTTTAATTTAATTTAACCAAACCTCTTCTTGGAACTTTTATTCCCCAACATTTGCCAGAGAGCGATTCACTCTAGAAGATGAGGGGTGTCAGTTACTTTTAACAAAAAGTCTCCCCCCAAAAACTTCTTTCAGAATACATAGTTTGAACTCAACCCATAGGTTAAAATCCTCAGTCCAATTTTGTCACCACGCTGCGACATTCGATGTCTGCAGATACATTCTTGGAACTACCGGATCTCCTACTCTGCCATCACACTCTATACGGTCCGGGTAACCGTGGTCCCCTGTTTAACGGACAAAAGAAAGAGAGTATCCATTGTAGCTCTGCTTAAGACCCCAAGGGGTTAACCTGATAATTCATAAGTTTCTTCTGTCACCGTGGGGACATATTTAAATCCAGCAATACAAAAGTGGTTCCTTGATGATTTAAGAAAGCGCCAGTCAGCAGAAAGCGTTAACTTCTTTGTAGGTTTTTAAGAAGACGGAGCAAAACGTTTTCAGACGTCATTACGTCACTTCACGTAAATTTAAGCAAACTTTCCCAAACAACCAAACGCCATCTTTTTATTTTTTATCAGCAAAAACCGAGATCAACATTACTAATAACTTTAAACATTCTGTGAACCAATTCTACTCCACTATAGAGTGTCTTTTTTTTTCTCAATGTGAAAGGCTCATGTCCGGGATTGAGACCGTCACACAATTTAAAATAACCAGCATTTCACTGTGGCCACAATGAAAATCGGGCTTTCACCATTTCATAGGATAGTTAAACCTCAATAGTTCCAATTTAATTCAGCCCAATAGTTTATTGACTAAACACAATACAGAACAGATAAATAAAATAAATCTCGTATGCTAACAGTGAATTACATATTTCCTTTTCTTTCTTCAGGTGTCTTTCCAAATGACGGCAACAATGTTGAATATAACTAAACAATAAGTTAGCTTTTTTCCCTGTGAAACACAACATTTCACACTCTTACACAGAAGGGGAAAAGGGGGCGGAGCCACAGTGGCACCAACAACCTTCACACAAGCTGTTCACAGAGGCAGTAAACTAAAACCTTGCAGATTTTAACAATATAAATGGAAAGAATCTTTCCCTGTCTCCTTCTTTACTCCATCATAGATTACCTTATCATATTTTCCTCAAACAAATTTTCAATTTCTGAAGTTTGCTACTTAATCTAATCAGGACAAGCAATCAATTATAACCAACACTTATTATTTACCCTTCTAATTCTTCTGAAAACTGGTCAATGTTATTGAGCTGCGAATTTCTCTCCATCGACACTATAAGTTCCCTTTAATATTTTGAAAACTTCCATCAAATCATAACCCCGCCCGTTCTTTAGAAATTCCAGGGAATACAAACGCAGTTTGTGTAATCGCTCCTCGTAATTTAACCCTTGAATTCTGGTACATCTCTGCACTCTCTCCAAGGCCAACATATCCTTCTAAGGTGTGGGTTGACCAGGGCTTTGTACAGTTGCAGCCTAACTTCTACCCCCTTGTATTATAGTCTTAGAGAAATAAAGACCAACGTTCCATTAGCCTTTTACATTATTTCTGTTTTACAGATCTATGTGCATGGACCAGATCCCCGAGTCTCTTTGGCCCTCCACTGTTTCTAGCTTTTCAGCACTTAGAAAGTACTATCCTCCACGATGTAGATAGGACAAGGAAGCCGGTTCTGTTAAAGGAGTATGAACAGCTGGGGATCAAATTAAAAAACAGAACCGCAAGTGTAATAATCTCTAGATTATTACCTCAGCTACGAGCGAATTTGGCTAGGACAACAACAATTAGAGAGTTAAATGACTGGCTCAAAGACTGGTGTGGGATAAATGGGTTTTGCTTCTTGGGACACTGGCACCAGTACTGGGGCAGGAGGGAGCTTTTCCGTTGGGATGGGCTTCACTTGGCCAGTGCTGGGACTAGAGTCCTGGCGGATCATATAACTAGGGCTGTAGAGAGGGCTTTAAACTAACTAGTCTGGGGGTGGGTGTGTTCCTAGAGAGCAAATAATAAAAATGACAACAGAGAAGGTCATAGACTTAGGTAGCAGTGGGGAAATTAAAAACCAGAGTGTGTCAGGAAGGGGCAGAAGGTATGGAGTAAAAGGTAAAGTAACAAAAAGGGCAAAAACAGGAACTAAGTGTCACAAAACATATTTGAAAGTTCTTTAGCTGAATGCACGTAGCATTCATAACAAAATAGACGAGTTAATGGCACAAATAACTAAATATGGGTATGATCTTGTGGCCATTACAGAAACATGGCTGCAGGGTGACAATGCCTGGGAATTAAACATACCAGGTTATGTAACGATCAGGAAGGACAGGCAGGAAGGAAGGGGAGTGGGGTGGCTATGTTAATAAACGAAGGAATCACTGAAATACAGAGAAATGATATTGGGTCAAAAGATCAGGATAATGAAACAGTTTGGGTGTAGATAAGGAATAATAAAGGTAAAAAAAACACTAGTGGGCGTAGTCTATAGGCCTCCGAATAGTTGCAACTCTGTTGGACGGAGTATCAATCGGGAAATAGTTGAGGCTTGTAATAAGGGAACATCTATAATTATGGATGGATTTTAACTACCATATTAATTGGACACATCAAATTGGGCAGGGCTGCCTTGAGGATGAGTTCATTGAGTGTATTAGGGATGGGTTTCTTGAGCACTATGTAACTGAACCGACCAGGAGGCAAGCAACCTTCGATTTGGTCCTGTGTAACGAGACAGGATTAAGTAAAAATTTCCTAGTAAAGGATCCCCTTGGAATGAGTGACCATAACATGTTTGAATTCCATATTCAATGAGAGGTTGAGAAGGTTGGATCACAAACAAGCGTGAAAGCTTAAATAAAGGAGAATAAGAAGGTATGCGCGCGGCATTGAGTAGAGTGAATTGGGAAAATCGATTAAAGGGTAAGACGATACATGATCAGTGGTGTACATTTAAGGAGTTATTTTACAACTTCCAAAAATATATATTCCACTGAGAAGAAAAGTGTGTAAAAGAAAAGACAGTCATCCTTGGCTAAGTAAAGAAATTAAGGGTAGTATTCGACTAAAAACAAGGGGCTAAAAGGTAGCCAAATCTAGTGGGAGGATAGAGGATTGGGAAAACTTTAAAAGACCGCAGAAAAAATGAAAAAGATTGATTAAGAAAGGGAAGATAGATTATGAAAGTAAATTAGCAAAAAATATAAAAACAGATAGTAAGAGTTTTTATAGTTGTATAAAAAGAAAAAGGGTGGCTAAAGTAAATGTTGGTCCCTTAGAGGATGAGACCAGGAAATTAATGGTTTGAAATATGGAGATGGCAAATACAATGAATGGATATTTTGTATCAGTCTTTACACTAGAGGACACTAAGAATATCCCAACACTGGACAAACAGGGGGCTATAAGGGGGGGGGGGGAGCTGAACACGATCAAAATCACTAAGAAAGTGGTACTCGGTAAAATAATGGGACTCAAGGCGGATAAATCACCTGGACCTAATGGGTTACATCCTAGGGTCTTGAGGAAAGTGGCGGTAGGGATTGTGGATGCATTGGTATTAATTTTCCAAAACTCCCTGGACTCAGCAAAGATCCCGGCAGACTGGAAGACTGCTAATGTAACACCCTTATATAAAAAGGGCAGTAGACAAAAGGCTGGAAACTATAGACCGGTTAGCCTAACATCTGTGGTAGGTAAAATTTTGGAGTCCATTATTAAGGAGACAGAAACGGGACATTTGGATAAACATAATTTAATAGGACAGAGTCAGCATGTCTTTATGAAAGGGGAAGTCATGTTTGACAAATTTGCTGGAGTTCTTTGAGGAAGTAACATATACGGTGGATAAAGCGGAACCAGTGGGTGTGGTGTATTTAGACTTCCAAAAGGCATTTGACAAGATGCCACACAAAAGATTATTGCTTAAGATAAAAAATCACGGGATTGGGGGTAATATTCTGGCAGGGATAGAGGATTGGCTATCTAACAGAAGGCAGAGAGTTGGGATAAATGGTTCATTCTCAGACTGGCAATCAGTAACTAGTGATGTTCCGCAGAGGTCAGAGCTGGGTCCCCAACTGTTTACAATCTATATTAACGATTTGGAGGAGGGGACCGAGTGCAACATATCAAAGTTTGCAAATGATACTTAGATGGGAGGGAAAGTAGTGAGTGAGGAGGACATAAAAAATCTGCAAGGGGACATAGACAGGCTAAGTAAGCGGGCAGAGATTTGGCAGTTGGAATAAAATATTGGAAAGTGTGAGGTTATGCACTTTGGCAGGAAAAATAGTGGAGCAAGTTATTATCTTAATGGAAAGAAACTGCAAAGTACTGAAGTACAAAGGGATCTGGGGGTCCTGGTGCACGAAACTCAAAAGGTTAGTATGCAGGTGCAGCAAGTGATTAAGAAGGCCAATGGAATGTTGGCTTTCATTGCTACGGGGATAGAATATAAAAATAGGGAGGTATTGATTCAGTTGTACAAGGTATTGGTGAGACCGCACCTGGAATACTGCATACAGTTTTGGTGTCCATACTTAAGAAAAGACATACTTGCTCTCGAGTCAGTACAAAGAAGGTTCACTCGGTTAATCCCGGGGATGAGGGGATGCGCATATTAGGAGAGGTGGGGTTGATTGGGCTTCTACTCATTAGAGTTCAGAAGAATGAGAGGCTATCTTATTGAAACATATAAGATTGTGAAGGGGTTGGATCGGGTTGATGCGGGGAGGATGTTCCCGATGATGGGCGAAACTAGAACCATGGGGCATAGTCTTAGAATAAGGGGCTGCTCTTTCAAAACTGAGATTAGGAGGAACTACTTCACTCAGCGGGTGGTAGGTCCATGGAATATGCTGCCCCAAAAAGCTGTAGAAGCTGCATCATTACATAAATTTAAAACAGAAATAGACAGTTTCCTAGAAGTAAAGGTATTAAGGGTTACGGGGAGCGGGCAGGAATTTGGACATGAGTCTAGGTTCGGATCGGTCATGGTCCTGTGGGTAGCGTAGCGGGCCCAGGGGCCGTGTAGCCTGATCCTGCTCCTATTTCGTGTGTCCAATTCTGTTAGGTTCAGGAGATGGTTCTGTGATAGTAGATTGGCGGTTAGGATCAGATCAGCCATGATCTTATTGAATGGCGGAGCAGGCTGGAGGGGCCGATTGGCCTACTCCTGCTCTTATTTCTTATGTTCTTATGTTCTTTTATCCTTTTTATGTCCAAAGTGGATGACCTCACATTTGCAAGAATCAGGAGTCTTTTAATGGTAGGTATTTGTAACTGTTCTGGAAGTTTGTTAAGAATATTGCAGGCTCGGTCTCCCCATCAGATCCCATTGTCTACTGTCCCAATTGAACCCGGACCCTCTCTGCTGATAAGTGCTCTAATGATGGAGGCAGGAGGAACTTGAGTTGTCAAAGTGATGTTAGGCATCTCTGTTTACGGATAGTTACTGAAAATGAAAATGTATTGTTGAAAAATGAAGGTTGTACTTGTGACTAAACAACGAGGAGCAACAATATTAATATTCTGGTCACAATCAGACTTCCAAATGGTGTAAAGTCGGTGTTCTAATGAACCTTTGCAGGTCCTTATAAAGCATATTTGGTGAGCGCCGTCTTAGTTCCTGGACACATATTGTTCCAACTCATTGAGAACATGTCACCAGTTTGAATCAGTAACTCGTTGTTCACAGGTGAGCTACCCTCACATTCCGGTGTGAATAACAAGGGGTGGGAACAAGGTCTGAATGGAATGAAAGGCGAGGATGAACAGCCAGATTTCGGGATTTAAAGACTTAATTCCCTGACAGTACGGGTACAGAGAGTAAATCCATGATAAAAGCAGCAGGGATTCGAGTTTAACAGAGAGGGACATTGAGCGCAACAGCAACAAGTAATGATGCATTTGGGCAAGGCTTTGGTTCGGCCACAGTTAGAACATGAGCTGCAGCTTTGGCCGCCTCATTATAATTCAACCCAAAGGGAGGCGCTCCCCAGACTGCTGTCAACCTCCTGCGGAGTCTCATCGTTTCACTCCAGGGACCGTAATTTCCTCACTGAGTTACACAGTGCGGCTCGACCAATAACGGCAGCGGTAGTGGTAATGTCACTGGGCTAGTAATCCAGCAGACCTGGACTAATGATACAGGAGACATGAGTTCAAAGCCCACCACGGCAGCTGGGAATTTAAACTCAGTTAACTAAATAAATCTGGAATAAAAATCTGCCGTCCTTACCTGGTCCGGCCGATATGTGACTCCAGACCCACAGCAATGTGATTGATGCTTAACTGCCCTCAGTTGTAACTAACCGCTACGAATCAAAATAACAAGAATGAAACTGGACGGACCACCCGGCATCGACCTCGGCACTGGCTCCGGACACGTCAACGGCACACCCAGCCCATTCAATCTGCAAAGTCCTCCTCATCAACATCTGGGGTCTTGTGCCAAAATTGGGAGAGGTGTCCCACAGACCAGTCAAGCAACAGTCTGACATAATCATACTCTCAGAATCATATCTTTCAGCCAATGTCCCAAACACCTCCTTCACCATCCACTGTGTATGTCCTGACCCACTGTGGTATACAGTCGGGAAGGACTGGCCCTGGGAGTCCTCATCATTGACTCCGGGCAAGCGAAACCTCCAGCTGATTACCACCTACCGCCCTCCCTCAGCTGATCAATCACTACTCCGCCATATTGAACATCACTTGGACGAAGCACTGAGAGTAGCAAGGGCACAGAATGACCTCTGGGTGGGGGATTTCAATGTCCATCACCAAGATGTGGCTCGGTAGCACCACGACTGATCGAGCTGGCCGAGTCCTGAAGGACATAACTGCAAGTCTGGACCTGCGACAGGTGGTGAGAGAACCAACATGAGGAGAAAACGTACTTGACCTCGTCCTCACCAATCTACCTGTCACAGATGCATCTGTCCATGACAATATTGGTAGCAGTGAACATCGTGGAGACGAAGTCCTGTCTTCACACATGAGGACACGCTCCATCGTGTTGTGTGGCCCCACCACCGTGCCAAATGGGATAGATTCAGAACAGATCCAGCAGCTCGAAACTGAGCATCCATGAGGTGCTGTGGGGCAGCAGCAGAATTATATTCCAACCACAATCTGAAACCTCATGGCCCGGCATATCCCTCACTCCAACATTACCATCAAACCAGGCGACCAACCCTGGTTCAATAAGGAATGTAGAAGAGCATGCCAATAGCAGCACCAGGCGTACCTAAAAATGAGGTGCCAATATGGGGAAGCTGCAACACAGGACTACATGCATGCTAAAAAGCGGATGCAGCACGGGATATACAGGCCTAAGAGATCCCCCAATCAACGGAGCTGATCAAAGCTCTGCAGTCCTGCCACACCCAGTCGTGAAGATAAGAAGTAGGAGCAGGAGTCGGCCATATGGCCCCTCGGGCCTGTTCCGCCATTCAATAGGATCATGGCTGATCCGAACCTAGACTCACTCCCACAATCCTTAATTCCCTTATCAGCTAGGAGACTGTCTATCTCCATTTTAAATTTATTTAATGTCTCAGCTTCCACAGCTCTCTGAGGAAGCAAATTCTACCCTCTGAGTGAAGAAGTTTCTCCTCATCTCAGTTTTGAAACGGCAGCCCCTTATTCTAAGATTATGCCCCCTAGTTCTAGTCTCACCCATCAGTGGAAACATCCTCCCCGCCTCCACCCGATCAAGCCCCCTCACAATCTGATATGTTTCAATAAGATCGCCTCTCATTCTTCTGTATTCCAATGAGTCGAGGCCCAACCTACACAAGCTTTCCTCATAAGTCAACCCCCTCATCTCCGGAACCAACCGAGTGAACCTTCTCTGAACTGCCTCGAGAGCAAGTATATCTTTTCTTAAATATGTAAACCAAAACTGTACGCAGTATTCCAGGTGTGGCCTCACCAGTACCCTGTATAACTGAAGCAAGTCTTCCCTGCTTTTATACTCCATCCACCTTGCAATAAAAGCCAAGATTCCATTGGTCTTCCTGATCGCCTGCTGTACCTGCATACTAACCTTCTGTGTTTCATGCACCAGGACCCCCAGATCCCTTTGTACTGTAGCACTTTGCAGTTTCTTTCCATTTAGATAACAACTTGTCTCTTTGATTTTTTTCTGCCAAAGTGCATAACCTCACACTTTCCAACATTATATTCCATCTGCCAAATTTCCGCCCACTCAGTTAGCCTGTCTTTGTCCTTTTTCAGGTTTTTTTATGTCCTCCTCACTCACTGCTTTTCCTCCCATCTTTGTATCGTCAGCAAACTTGGATACGTTGCACTTGGTCCCCTCCTCCAAATCGTTAATATAGATTGTAAAGAGTTGGGGTCCCAGCACTGACCCTTGCGGAACACCACTAGTTACTGATTGCCAACCCGAGAATGAACCATTTATCCCAACTCTCTGTTTTCTGTTAGATAGCCAATCCTCCATCCATGCCAGTATAATACCCCCAATCTCGTGATTTTTTTATCTTGTGCAGTAATATTTTGTGTGGCACCTTGTCAAATGCCTTTTGGAAATCCAAATACACCACATCCACTGGTTCCCCTTTATCCACCCTGTTTGTTACGTCCTCAAAGAATTCAAGCAAATTTGTCAATCATGATTTCCCCTTCAGAAAACCATGCTGACTCTGTCCGATTAAATTATGCTTATCCAAATGTCCTGTTACTGCTACTTTAATAATGGACTCCAACATTTTACCAACCACAGATGTTAGGCTAACTGGTCTATAGTTTCCAGCCTTTTGTCTACTGCCCTTTTTAAATAAGGGCATTACATTAGCAGTTTTCCAATCTGCTGGGACCTTTCCCGAATCCAGGGAGTTTTGGAAAATTTCCACCAATGCATCCGCAATCCCTACCGATGCTTCTCTCAAGACCCTAGGATGTAAGCCATCAGGTCCAGGGGACTTATCCGCCTTAAGTCCCATTATCTTACCGAGTACCATCTCCTTAGTGATTTTAATCGTGTTTAGCTCCTCCCCCCCCCCCCCCCATAGCCCCCTGTTTGTCCAGTGTTGGGATATTTTTAGTATCCTCTACTGTAAAGACTGATACAAAATATTTGTTCAGCGTATTTGCCATCTCCGTGTTCCCCAGTACTAATTTCCCGGTCTCTTCCTCTAAGGGACCAACATTAACTTTAGCCACCCTTTTTCTTTTCATGTAACTGTAGAAACTCTAGCTATTTTTTTAATAGTTTTTGCTAGTTTACTTTCATAATCGATCTTCCCCTTCTTAATTAATCTTTTAGTTATTCTTTGCTGGCTTTTAAATGCTTCCCAATCTTCTATCCTCCCACTAGATTTGGCTACTTTATAAGCCCTTGTTTTCAGTCGGATACTATCCTTTATTACTTTACTTAGTCTTTTCTTTTACGCCCCTTTTTCCTCAGTGGAATATATTTTTCTTGAAAGTTGTGAAATACCTCCTTGAATGTACACCACTGCTCCTGTACCGTCTTACACCTTAATCTATTTTCCCAGTCCACTTTAGTCAACTCTGCTCTCATACCTTCATAGTTTCCTTTATTTAAGCTTAGTACGCTGGTTTGAGATCCAACTCTCTCACCCTCCAACTGAATTTGGAATTCAACCATGTAATGGTCACTCATTCCAAGGGGATCCTTTACTTGGACATTTTTTATTAATCCTGTCTCATTACACAGGACCAGATCTAAGATTGCCTGCCCCCTGGTTTGTTCAGTAACATACTGTTCAAGGAACCCGTCCCTAATGCACTCTATGAACTCTTCCTCAAGGCTGCCCTGCCCAATTATATTTATCCAGTCAACATGAAAGTTAAAATCTCCCATGATTATAGCTGTTCCCTTATTACAAGCCCCAACTATTTCCTGATTTATACTCCGACCAATAGAGTTACAACTGTTAGGAGGCCTATAGACTACGCCCACTAGTGACTTTTTCCCCTTATTATTCCTTATCAAAACCCAAACTGTTTCACTATCCTGATCCTTTGATCCAATATCATGTCTCACTATTGCAGTGATTCCATCCTTTATTAACATAGCCACCCCACCTCCCTTTCCTTCCTGTCTGTCCTTCCTAATAGTCAAATACCCCTGGATGTTTAGTTCCCAGTCATGGTCACCTCATAGTCACACCCTCCTGTCCCTGACCACGGACTACATCTGAATTAGTTAATCTAATTGGTGTGACTACTTCCTGGAACACAGAGTCCAGGTAACTCTCCCCCTCCCTGATGTGTCGCAGTGTTTGAAGCTCGGACTCCAGCTCATCAACACGGAGCCGGAGTTCCTCGAGCAGCCAACACTTACTGCAAATGTGATCACCGTGAGCATCAATTGTGTCCACCAGCTCCCACATGTTGCAATATGGTGGTGGACCATTAAACAACTAACGGGAGGAGGAGTCTCCATGAATATTCCCATCCTCAATGATGGTGGAGCCCAGCACATGAGTGCAAAAGACAAGGCTGAAGCGTTTGCAAACATCTTTAGCCAGAAGTGCCGAGTGGATGATCCATATCGGCCTCCTCCTCGGGTCCCCACCATCACAGAAGCCAGTGTTCAGCCAATTCGATTCACTCCACGAGATATCAAGAAACGACTCAGCGCACTGGATACAGCAAAGGCTGTTGGCCCCGACAACATCCCGGCTATCGTGCTGAAGGCTTGTGCTCCAGAACTAGCCGCGCCTCTAGCCAAGCTGTTCCAATACAACTAAAACACTGGCATCTATCCGACAATGTGGAAAACTGCCCAGGTATGTCCTGGCCACAAAAAGCAGGACAAATCCAATCCGGACAATTACCGCCTCATCAGTCTACTCTCAATCATCTGTAAAGTGATGGAAGGTGTCATCATACCTAGCACAAAGGAAGATGGTTGTGGTGGTTGAAGGTCAATCATCACAACTCCAGAGCATTGTTGCCTGGAATTCCTCAGGGCAGTGTCCTAGGCCCAATCATCTTCAGCTGCTTCATCAATGACCTTCCCTCCAACATAAGTTCAGGAATGTGGATGTTTTCTGATGATTCCACAGTGTGCAGTGCCATTCACAACTGCTCAGATAATGAAGCAGTCCATGCCCACATGCATCAAGAACTGGATGACGTGGAGGATTGGGCTGATAAGTGGCAGGTAACATTTGCACCACAGAATTGCCAGGCAATGACGATCTCCAACAAGCGAGAGTCTAACCAGCACCCCTTGACATTCATACGAACATACGAATTAGGAGCAGGAGTCGGCCACTCGGCCCTTCGAGCCTGCTCTGCCCTTCAATAAGATCATGGCTGATCTGATAACTCCACATTCCTGCCTACCCCCGATAACCTTTCACCCCCTTGCTTATCGAGAATCTATCTACCTCTGCCTTAAAAAAAAAAAAAAAACTCTGCTCCCACAGCCCTCTGAGGAACAGCGTTCCAAAGAATCACGACCCTCTAAAAAAAAGCATAGAACAGTACAGCACAGTACAGGCCCTTCGACCCTCGATGTTGTGCCGAGCATTGTCCGAAACCAAGATCAAGCTATCCCACTCCCTATCACTCTGGTGTGCACCATGTGCTTATCCAATAACCGATTGAAAGTTCCTAAAGTGTCCGACTCCACTATCACAGCAGGCAGTCCATTCCACACCCCAACCACTCTCTGAGTAAAGAATCTACCTCGGACATCCCTTCTATATCTCCCCCCATGCACCTTATAGTTATGCCCCCTTGTAACAGCTGCCTCTACCCGAGGAAATAGTCTCTGAACATCCACTCTATCTATCCCCCTCATCATCTTATAAACTTCTATTAAGTCGCCTCTCATCCTCCTCCGCTCTAAAGAGAAAAGCCCTAACTCCCTCAATCTTTCCTCATAAGACCTCCCCCGCAAACCAGGCAGCATCCTGGTAAATCTCCTTTGCACTCTCTCCAATGCTTCCACGTCCTTCCTATAGTGAGGTGACCAGAACTGCACACAATATTCCAAATGTGGTCTCACCAAGGTCCTGTACAGTTGCAGCATAACCTCACGGTTCTTAAACTCAAACCCCCTGTTAATAAACGCCAACACACCATAGGCCTTCTTTACTGCTTTATCCTCTTGAGTGGCAACCTTCAGAGATCTGTGGATATGAATCCCCAGATCCCTCTGTCCCTCCACGTTCCTCAGAACCCTGCCGTTGACCCTGTAATCCTTATTCAAATTTGCCCTACCAAAATGAATCACCTCACACTTATCAGGGTTAAATTCCATCTGCCATTTTTCGGCCCAGCTCTGCATCCTTTCAATGTCTCTTTGCAGCCTACAACAGCCCTCCACCTCATCCACTACTCCACCAATCTTGGTGTCATCAGCAAATTTACTGATCCACCCTTCAGTCCCCTCCTCCAAGTCATTGATAAAAATCACAAACAGCAGAGGACCCAGCACCGACCCCTGTGGCACACCGCTGGTAAATGGTCTCCAGTCAAAAAATGTTACATCCACCACCACCCTCTGCCTTCTTTGAGATAGCCAGTTACTTATCCAATCGGCCAAATTTCCCTCTATCCCACAACTCCTTACTTTCTTCATGAGCCGACCATGGGGAACCTTATCTAACACCTTACTAAAATCCATGTATACGACATCAACTGCTCCACCTTCATCTACACACTTAGTTACCTCCTCAAAGAATTCAATCAAATTTGTTAGGCAAGACATAGCCTTCACGAATCCGTGTTGACTATCCCTGATTAATTTGCCTCTTTCCAAATGGTCATAAATCCTATCCCTCAGGATTTTTCCATTATCTTTCCAACCACCGAAGTAAGACTAACCGGCCTATAATTACCAGGGTCATTCCTGTTTCCTTTCTTGATGAGAGGAACAACATTCGCCACTCTCCAGTCCTCTGGCACCATCCCCGTGGACAGTGAGGACCCAAAGATCAACGCCAAAGGCTCTGCAATCTCCTCCCTTGCCTCCCAAAGAATCCTAGGATATATCCCATCTGGCCCAGGGGTCTTATCGACCCTCAGGTTCTTCAAAATTGCTAAAACATCTTCCCTCAGAACATCTACCTCCTCCAGCCTATGCACCTTTATCACACTCTCATCCTCAAGAACATGGCCCCTCTCCTCAGTGAAGACTGACGAAAAGTATTCATTCATCACCTCTCCTATCTCTTCTGACTCCATGCACAAGTTGCCACTACTGTCCTTGACCGACCCTACCCTCACCCTGGTCATTGTTTTATTTCTCACATAAGAGTAAAAAGCCTTGGGGTTTTTCTTGATCCGACCCGCCAAGGACTTCTCATGCCCCCTCCTAGCTCTCCTAAGCTCTTTTTTTTAGCTCATTCCTTGCTACCTTGTACCCCTCAATCGACCCAACTGAACCTTGTTTTCTCATCCTTACATACGCTTCCTTTTTCCTCTTGACTAGACATTCAACCTCTTTTGTGAATCATGTTTCTCTCACTCGGCCATTTCCTCCCTGCCTGACAGGGACATACCTCTCAAGGACACGCAGTAATTTCTCCATGAAAAAGCTCCACTTTTCGTTTGTGCCTTTCCCTGATAGTTTCTATTCCCATCTTATGTTCCCTAATTCTTACCTAATCGCATCATAATTACCCCTCCCCCAATTATAAACCCTGCCCTGCCGTATGGCCCTATCCCTCTCCATTGCAATAGTGAAAGTTACCGAATTGTGGTCGCTATCTCCAAAGTGCTCTCCCACATACAAATCAAACACTTGGCCCGGTTCATTACCCAGTACCAAATCCAATGTGGCCCCACCTCTTGTCGGCCTATCCACATATTGTGTCAGGAAACCCTCCTGCACACACTGTGCAAAAACTATCCCATCCGAACTGTTTGACCTATAAAGGTTCCAATCAATATTTGGAAAGTTGAAGTCACCCATGACACCGACTCTGTGACCTCCACACCTATTCATAATCTGCTTTGCAATTTCTTCCTCCACATCTCTATTACTATTTGGGGGCCTGTAGAAAACTCCTAACAACGTGACTGCTCCTTTCCTATTTCTAACTTCAGCCCATATTACCTCAGACCACAGATCCCCCTCGAACTGCCTTTCTGCCGCTGTTAAACTATCCTTGATTAACAATGCTACTCCTCCACCTTTTTTACCACCTTCCCTACTCTTACTGAAACATCTATACCCCGGAACTTCCAACAACCATTCCTGTCCCTGTTCTAACCATGTCTCCGTAATGGCCACCACATCGTAGTCCCAAGTACCAATCCACGCTCCAAGTTCTCCTACCTTATTCCGGATGCTCCTTGCATTGAATTAGACACACTTAAAGCCACCTTCCTGTCTGCCGGTACATTCCTGCGAACTTGATACCCTCCTCAGTACCTCCCTACACTCCCCACTGGCTCCTGGACTACAGCCCTTTTTCCCATCCCCCTGACAAATTAGTTTAAACCCCCCCGAAGAGCCGCAGCTAATTTCAGTCCCAGGATATTGGCGCCCCTCTGGTTCAGGTGCAAACCGTCCTGTTTGTACAGGTCCCACCTTCCCCAGAATGTGCTCCAATTATCCACATAACTGAAACCCTCCCCCCTACACCATCCCTGCAGCCAAGTGTTTATCTGCACTCTCTCCCTGTTCCTCAACTCGCTAGCACGTGGCACCGGCAACAAACCAGAAATTACAACATTGTTTGTACTGGCTCTCAGCTTCCAACCTAGCTCCCTAAATTCCTGTTTTAAATCCCCGTCCCTTCTCCTACCTATGTCGTTGGTACCGATGTGTACCACGACTTGTGATTGTTACCACTCCCCCTTGATGATTCTGAAAACACGGTCCGAGACATCATGGACCCTGGCACCCGGGAGGCATCATACCATCCGTGAGTCTCTTTTGCTGCCACAGAACCTCCTATCTGTCCCTCTGACTTTTCAGTCCCCAATAACTATTGCTCTCCTGCTCTCCCCCCTTCCCTTCTGAGCCACAGGGACGGACCCAGCGCCGGAGATCCGATCACCGTGGCTTACCACTGGTAGGTCGTCCCCCTCAACAGTATCCAAAGCGGTATACCTGTTACTGAGGGGAACGACCACAGAGGATCCCTGCACTGACTGCTTCCTCCTAGCCCCTCTCACTGTCACCCAGCTATCTTCATGCTTTGGAGTAATTACATCCCTGAAGCTTCTATCTATGACCTCCTCTGCCTCCCGAATGATCCGAAGTTCATCCAGCTCCAGCTCCAGTTCCCTAACACGGTTTTCGAGGAGCTGGAGATGGGTGCACTTCCCACAGGTGTAATCAGCAGGGACACCTACGGCGTCCCTCACCTCAAACATTCTGCAGGAGGAACATTTCACTGCCTCCCCTGCCATCCGCTCTAGCTAACTTGCGGATTAAACTGGAACAAAAAAGAGCTTAGCAGATATTCACTCACCCCCTTTAGGTTAGAGGAGGTGGAAGGATGGGGGACACTACAAGTGTAGTGTCTCGGGTTTAGGAACCGCCCAACTTATATACAGGTAAAAATTAATCACCTACCCAGCAACCACTGCTTCCCGTACTATAAAAGCCTCTCTGGGCCTACCTGGTCGCCGCCGCCTTTTCACCGCTCTGCCTCACCGCAGCCGCTCCACCCAGGTCCGCCGCCTCTGTGGGCCTACCTGTTCGCCGCCGCCTTTTCACCGCTCTGCCTCGCCGCAGCCACTCCACCCAGGTCCGCCGCCTTTGTGGGCCTACCTGTTCGCCGCCGCCTTTTCAGAAAAAATTCTCCTCATCTCTGTCTTATATGGGAGACCCCTTATTTTTAAACAGTGACTCTTAGTTCTATATTCTCCCAAAGAGGAAACATCCTCTCCACATCCGCCCTGTCCAGACCCCTCAGGATCTTATATGTTTCAATCAAGTCACCTCTTACTCTTCTAAACTCCAGCGGATACAAGCCTAGCCTGTCCAACCTTTCCTCATAAGACAACCCGCCCATTCCAGGTATTAGTCGAGCAAACCTTCTCTGAACTGCTTCCAACGCATTTACATCCTTCCTTAAATAAGGAGACCAATACTGTACACAGTACTCCAGATGTGGTCTCACCAATGCCCTGTATAACTGAAGCATAACCTCCCTACTTTTGTATTCAATTTCCCTCGCAATAAACAATAACATTCTATTAGCTTTCCTAATTACTTGCTGTACCTGCATACTAACCTTTTGCGATTCATGCACTAGGACACCCTGATCCCTCTGCATCTCAGAGCTCTGCAATCTCTCACCATTTAGATAATATGCTTATTTTTTTTCTTCCTGCCAAAATGGAGAACTTCACATTTTCTTACATTATACTCCATTTGCCAGATCTTTGCCCACTCACTTAACCTGTCTATATCCCTTTGGAACCTCCTTATCTCCTCTTCACAATTTACTTTCCTACCTATCTTTGTGTCGTCAGCAAATTTAGCAACCATACCTTCGGTCCCTTCATCCAAGTCATTTATATAAATTGTAAAAAGTTGAGGCCGCAGCACTGATCCCTGTGGCACACCACTCGTTACATCTTGCCAATCAGAAAATGGCCCATTTATGCCTACTCTCTGTTTCCTGTTAGCTAGCCAATCTTCTATCCATGCCAATATGTTACCCCCTACACCATGAGCGTTTACTTTCCGCAATGACCTTTGATGTGGCACCTTATCAAATGCCTTCTGGAATTCTAAGTGCAGTACATCCACCGGTTCCCCTTTATCCGCAGCATAAGTTACTTCCTCAAAGAACTCCAATAAATTGGTGAAACATGATTTCCCTTCATAAAACCATGTGGACTCTGCCTGATTACTTTGAAATGTTTGAACTGACCTGCTGTAATGTCTTTAATAATAGCTTCTAAAATCTTCCCTAGGGCAGATGTTAAGCTAACTGGCCTGTAGTTTCCTGCTTTCTGTCTCTCTCCCTTTTTGAATAAAGGAGTTACATTCGCTATTTTCCAATCTAATGGAACCTTCCCCGAATTTAGGGAATTTTGGAAAATTAAAACAAGCGCATCAACTATCTCACTAGCCACTTATTTTAAGACCCTAGGATGAAGTCCATCAGGGCCCGGGGACTTGTCAGCCCGCAGCTCCAACAATTTGCTCAGTACCACTTCACTGATGATTATAATTTTCCTGAGTTCCTCACTCCCTTCCATTTCCTGATTTACAGCTATTTCTGGGATGTTACTTGTATCCTCTACAGTGAAGATCGATGCAAAATACCTGTTCAATTCAACTGCCGTCTCCTTATTTTCCATTATTAATTCTCCAGACTCTCTTTTTATCGGACCAATGCTCACTTTGTTAAATCTTTTCTTGTTAAATATCTATACAAACTCTTACTATCTGTTTTTATATTTCTAGTTGGCTTTCTCTCGTACACTAATTTTTCTCCTCTTAATAATCTTTTAGTCATTCTTTGCTGTTTTTTATATTCTGTCCAGTCTTCTGACCTGCCACACACCTTTGCGCAATTATTTGTTTTTTCTTTAAGTTTAATACCTTTAACTTTTTTAGTTAGCCACGGATGGTGGGTCTTCTCCTTGGAAGTTTTCTTTCTTGTTGGAATGTATATATTCTGTGTATTTTGAAATATCCCCTTAAATGTCTGCCACTGCAACTCTATTGACCGATCCCTTAACCTAATTTGCCGTTCACTTTAGCTAGCTCTGCTTTCATGACCTCATAATTGCCCTAATTTAAGTTTAAAATACTAATCTTGGACCCACATTTCTCTCTCTCAAACTGAATCTAAAATTCAATCATATTATGAGAGAGACAGGGAGAGAGACAGATAGTGGGGAGAGAGGCAGACTGGAAGAGAGAGAGAGACAGGGAGTGAGACTGGGGGGAGAGAGAGTGAGTCGAGGAGAGTGAGAGACTGGGGAGAGAGAGAGAGACTGGGGGAAAGAGAAAGAGAGACTGGGGAGAGAGACAGAGATTACAGGAGAGATAGAGACTGGGGAGAGAGAGAAAGAGACTAGGCAGAGAGAGAGAGAGAGACTGGGGAGAAAGAGTGGGAAGAGAGTGAAAGACTGGGAGAGAGAGAGTGGATGAAGAGGGAGAGAGAGACTGGGGGGAAAGGGAAAGAGAGACTGGGGAGAGAGACAGAGAATACAGGAGAGATAGAGACTGGGGAGAGAGAGAAAGAGACTAGGCAGAGAGAGAGAGAGACTGGGGAGAAAGAGTGGGAAGAGAGTGAAAGACTGGGAGAGAGAGAGTGGATGAAGAGGGAGAGAGAGAGACTGGGAGAGAGACAGAGATTACAGGAGAGAGAGACTGGGGAGAGAGAGAGAGGCAGGGAGTGAGACTGGGGGGAGAGACAGTGAGTAGAGGAGAGTGAGAGACTGGGGAGAGAGAGAGGGACTGGGGTGAAAGAGAAAGAGAGACTCGGGAGAGAGACAGAGATTACGGGAGAGATAGAGACTGGGGAGAGAGAGAAAGAGACTGGGCAGAGAGAGAGAGAGACTGGGGGCAGAGAGAGAGAGACTGGGGGGAGGATCAGTGAGTAGAGGAGACAGAGACTGGGGAGAGAGAGAGACTGGGGAGAGAGACAGAGAGAAAGGGAGTGAGACGGGGGGGAGAGACAGTGAGTAGAGGAGAGTGAGAGACTGGGGAGAGAGAGAGAGACTGGGGGGAAAGAGAAAGAGAGACTGGGGAGAGAGACAGAGATTACAGGAGAGATAGAGACTGGGGAGAGAGAGAAAGAGACTGGGCAGAGAGAGAGAGACTGGGGAGAAAGAGTGGGAAGAGAGAGAAAGACTGGGGGGAGAGACAGTGAGTAAAGGAGACAGAGACTGGGGAGAGAGAGAGACTGGGGGGAAAGAGAAAGAGAGACTGGGGAGAGAGACAGAGATTACAGGAGAGATAGAGACTGGGGAGAGAGAGAAAGAGACGAGGCAGAGAGAGAGAGAGACTGGGGAGAAAGAGAAAGAGAGACTCGGGAGAGAGACAGAGATTACAGGAGAGAGAGAGACTGGGGAGAGAGACAGATATTACAGGAGAGAGAGAGACTGGGGAGAGAGAGAGAGACAGGGAGTGAGAGACAGATAGTGGGGATAGAGGCAGACTGGAAGAGAGAGAGAAAGGGAGTGAGACTGGGGGGAGAGACAGTGAGTCGAGGAGACAGAGACTGGGGAGAGAGAGAGACTGGGGGCAGAGAAAGAGAGACTGGGGGGAGGATCAGTGAGTAGAGGAGACAGAGACTGGGGAGAGAGAGAGACTGGGGAGAGAGACAGAGAGAAAGGGAGTGAGACGGGGGGGAGAGACAGTGAGTAGAGGAGAGTGAGAGACTGGGGAGAGAGAGAGAGACTGGGGGGAAAGAGAAAGAGAGACTGGGGAGAGAGACAGAGATTACAGGAGAGATAGAGACTGGGGAGAGAGAGAAAGAGACTGGGCAGAGAGAGAGAGACTGGGGAGAAAGAGTGGGAAGAGAGAGAAAGACTGGGGGGAGAGACAGTGAGTAAAGGAGACAGAGACTGGGGAGAGAGAGAGACTGGGGGGAAAGAGAAAGAGAGACTGGGGAGAGAGACAGAGATTACAGGAGAGATAGAGACTGGGGAGAGAGAGAAAGAGACGAGGCAGAGAGAGAGAGAGACTGGGGAGAAAGAGAAAGAGAGACTCGGGAGAGAGACAGAGATTACAGGAGAGAGAGAGACTGGGGAGAGAGACAGATATTACAGGAGAGAGAGACTGGGGAGAGAGAGAGAGACAGGGAGTGAGAGACAGATAGTGGGGATAGAGGCAGACTGGAAGAGAGAGAGAAAGGGAGTGAGACTGGGGGGAGAGACAGTGAGTCGAGGAGACAGAGACTGGGGAGAGAGAGAGACTGGGGGGAAAGAGAAAGAGAGACTGGGGAGGGAGAGACTGGGAGAGAGAGCGAGAGAGAGAGAGACTCGGGAGAGAGACTGCGAGAGCGAGAGCGAAGGTGAGAGAGAAATTGGGGAGTGAGACTGCAGAGAGAGACTGCGAGAGAGAGAGACTGGGAGAGAGAGAAAGTATGAGAGAGAGACTGGGGAGAGGGAGACTGAGAGAGAGAAATAGTGGGGAGAGAGAGAGACTGGGAGAAAGAGATACTGGAGGGAGAGAGAGAGTGGGACAGAAAGCGAAAGACTGGGGGGAGAGAGAGACGGGGGAGAGATTGGGGAGCGAGACAGAGACAAGAAGAGAGAGCGTGCAAGATATAAAGGAAGACTGGGGAGAGAGAGACTAGGAGAGAGAGAGAGGGGGAGAGAGATGGCGACTGGGAGAGAGATGGAGACTGGGAGAGAGATGGGGAGAGAGTGAAGGGAGAGAGAGAACAGGGAGAGAGACTGGGAAAGAGAGAGAATAGGAGAGAGAGAGGGGGAGAGAGATGGGGAGAGAGAGAGGGGAGAGAGAGAGAACAGGGAGAGAGATTCGGAAAGAGAGAGACTAGGAGAAAGAGAGGGGGAGAGAGAGAGACTGGGGAAAGAGAGACTAGGAGAGAGAGGGGGAGAGAGTGAGAGACTGGGGAGAGAGGGAGACTGGGGTGAGAGAGATAGAGGGGTGAGAAAGAGAATGGTGAGAGAGAGAGACGTGGAGAGTGAAATAGAGAGAGAGAGAATCGTGAGAGAGAGAGAGTCTGGGGAGCGAGAGAGAGACTGGAAGAGAGAGAGAGAGACTGGGGAGCGAGAGAGAGAGAGAGAGAGAGAGAGACTGGGGAGCGAGAGAGAGAGAGAGAGAGAGAGAGACTGGGGAGAGAGAGAGAGAGACTGGGGAGCGAGAGAGAGACTGGAAGAGAGAGAGAGACTGGGGAGCGAGAGAGAGACTGGAAGAGAGAGAGAGACTGGGGAGCGAGAGAGAGACTGGAAGAGAGAGAGAGACTGGGGAGAGAGAGAGAGAGACTGGGGAGCGAGAGAGAGACTGGAAGAGAGAGAGAGAGACTTGGGAGAGAGAGAGAGAGACTGGGGAGAGAGTGAGAGACTGGGGAGCGAGAGAGAGACTGGGGAGAGAGAGAGAGACTGGAAAAGAGAGAGAGACTGGGGAGAGAGAGAGAGAGAGACTGGAAGAGAGAGAGAGAGACTGGAAAAGAGAGAGAGACTGGGGAGAGAGAGAGAGAGAGACTGGAAGAGAGAGAGAGAGAGAGACTGGGGAGAGAGAGAGAGAGACTGGAGGAGAGAGAGAGAGAGACTGGGGAGAGAGAGAGAGAGACTGGGGAGAGAGAGAGAGACTGGAAAAGAGAGAGAGACTGGGGAGAGAGAGAGAGAGACTGGGGAGCGAGAGAGAGAGACTGGGGAGCGAGAGAGAGAGAGACTGGGGAGAGAGAGAGACTGGGGAGAGAGAGAGAGACTGGGGAGCGAGAGAGAGAGACTGCGGAGAGAGAGAGAGAGACTGGGGAGAGAGAGACTGGGGAGCGAGAGAGAGACTGGGGAGAGAGAGAGAGAGACTGGGGAGCGAGAGAGAGAGAGACTGGGGAGAGAGAGACTGGGGAGCGAGAGAGAGAGACTGGGGAGAGAGAGAGAGAGACTGGGGAGAGAGAGACTGGGGAGCGAGAGAGAGACTGGAAGAGAGAGAGACTGGGGAGAGAGAGAGAGAGACTGGAGGAGAGAGAGAGAGAGACTGGGGGCAGAGAGAGAGAGACTGGGGGGAGAGAGAGAGAGAGACTGGGGAGAGAGAGACTGGGGGCAGAGAGAGAGAGACTGGGGGGAGAGAGAGAGAGAGACTGGGGAGCGAGAGAGAGACTGGGGGGAGAGAGAGAGAGAGACTGGGGAGAGAGAGAGAGAGAGAGACTGGGGAGAGAGAGACTGGGGGCAGAGAGAGAGAGACTGGGGGGAGAGAGAGAGAGAGACTGGGGAGCGAGAGAGAGACTGGGGGGAGAGAGAGAGAGACTGGGGAGCGAGAGAGAGACTGGGGGGAGAGAGAGAGAGAGACTGGGGAGAGAGAGACTGGGGAGCGAGAGAGAGACTGGAAGAGAGAGAGAGACTGGGGAGAGAGAGAGAGAGACTGGAGGAGAGAGAGAGAGACTGGGGAGCGAGAGAGAGAGACTGGGGAGAGAGAGAGAGACTGGGGAGAGAGAGAGAGACTGGGGAGAGAGAGAGAGAGACTGGGGAGAGAGAGAGAGACTGGGGAGAGAGAGAGAGAGACTGGGGAGAGAGAGAGAGAGACTGGAGGAGAGAGAGAGAGAGACTGGGGAGAGAGAGAGAGAGACTGGGGAGCGAGAGAGAGACTGGAAGAGAGAGAGAGAGAGACTGGGGAGAGAGAGAGAGAGACTGGGGAGAGAGAGAGAGAGACTGGGGAGAGAGAGAGAGAGACTGGGGAGCGAGAGAGAGACTGGGGAGCGAGAGGAAGACTGGAATAGAGAGAGGGGGAGAGAGAGAGACTGGGGAGAGATAGACAGGGAGAGATGGAGGGGGAGAGATAGAGAGTGGGGGAGAGAGATAGCCGAAGAGAGAAAAAGAGAGAGAGAGACTAGAGAGAGTGTGAAACTGGGGAGCGATAGAGACTGGGGTGAGAGAAAGACTGGTTGTGAGAGAGAGACTGCGAGAAAGAGAGTGGGGAGAGAGAGACAGGGAGAGAGAGAGATACCGGGGAGCGAGAGCGAGAGCTGGGGAGAACAGAGACTGGGGAGAGAGAGACACTGGGAAGCGAGAGAGACTGGGCTGAGATAGAGACTGGGGGAGAGAAAGAGATTGGGGTGAGAGAGAGAGGAAAGAGTGAGAGAGAGACTGGAGTGAGAGAGACGGGGAGGGGGAGAGGGACTGGGGAGAGAGTGAGACTGGGGAGAGATAGACTGTGGAGAGAGAGATGGGAAGAGGGAGAGAGAGGGGGAGAGACAGAGGTTGGGGAGAGAGAGACTGGGAGAGAGAAAGAGAGAGAGAATAGGGAGTGAGAAAGACTGGGGAGCGAGAGAGACTGGGGTGATAGAGAGACTGGGGATGAGAGAGAGACTGGGGAGAAAGAGAGTGGGAGAGGGAGAGAGACTGGGGAGCGACAGAGAGACAGGGAGAGAGACTGGGGGGTTAGAGAAAGGGGGAGAGAGAGTGGGGAGAGAGCGAGTGGGGAGAGAGTGTGGGGAGAGAGAGAGAGACTGGGGAAGTTAGAGAGAGTCTTGTGAGAGAGAGAATCTGGGGAGAGACAGGGAGACGGGTGGAGATGGAGAGAGACAGAGAGAGACTGGGGAGAGAGAGAGTAAGACTGGGGGAAAGAGAGAGAGAGACTGGGGGAGAGAGAGAGAAACAGGGACAGAGGGGGAGAAAGAGAGAGAGGAACAGACAGAGAGAGCGAGGGATAGAGGGAAATAGAGAGACAGAGAGAGATAGATAGGGAGAGAGAGAGAGAGACAGAGGGAGATAGACAGAGAGACAGGGACAGAGGGAGATAGAGATAAATACAGGGGCAAAGGGAGAGAGAGAGAAAGAGAGAGAGAGAGAGAGAGGGAGACAGGGACAGAAGGAGAGAGAGAGACCGAGAGAGACAGGGACAGAGGGAGATTGAGAGAGAGACAGGGACAGAGGGAGAGAGAGAGAGAGAGAGACAGCCAGGGAGATAGACGGAGAGACAGGGACAGAGGGAGAGAGCGAGAGAGACAGACAGAGATAGAGAGAGACAGGGACAGAGGGAGATTGAGAGAGAGACAGGGATAGAAGGAGATAGAAGGACAGGGACAGAGGGAGAGAGAGAGAGACAGCGAGGGAGATAGAGAGAGAGACAGGGACAGAGGGAGAGAGAAAGAGAGAGACAGAGAGCGAGAGAGAGACTGGGTTAGAGGGAGATTGAGAGAGAGAGACAGGGATAGAGGGCGATAGAGAGTGAAACAGAGGGAGTGACAGGGAGGGGGCACACAGCGAGAGAGAGAGGGCTGAGGGTCCAGGACCATGTGTTCCACTCGCGGGGACTGGGCCGTGTCTCACAACAACACAGGTGGAGGTGCAGCACATGTACAAGGGCTGCTGGAAGGATGAGAAAGCAAACAAGTTTTAGACCCTCAGTGATTTTTTTTAAAAATCGGTAAATTACTTAAATCCGCAAAAAATACGGGAAAGTGATGTTGAATGTCCCGCGGTAAGTTCCAGTTAAATTTTGCCAGATATTGTCCCCTTTTTGAAAGAGTTTATTCGGGTTATTTTATAATGTTATTGTGAGAGGGGGAAAGATTGTCCCCCCGTTTGTACCTCCGAGTCTGTGAGAAACGGAGGGAACGGCAGCAGAAATAAAGGAAACAACTTCTCCAGAACTGATCCCAACTCATCGCCAAGGCTGAGGACAGAAAACCTCACCGCCTTCATCGGAAGTTTAATCACTTTATTCACTTTCTGATTTGAGCTCCGTTTGGAGTCAGAGTTTACTTTATTTTATTGTTGCATGTTTAGCGACAGCATTGAAGAGGGAAAGAGAAACTGGGAGCAACTTCTTCTGTCAAAGCTGCAATGAGACTAGAAAGAATTTAAAGATTTTTAATTAACTTTTCACAAAAAAATAACGTTATAAACACTTTTTTCACCCTAATTTTCTGGTATGATTTTGGAAGAAACAAGGATAAATCATTGTTACCTTTGTCTAAACAAGTTTCAAGTGGGTCTTGAAGTCCGAACGCTTTTAAGGAGGCTCTGAAATGCTTAAAACATTTTATAATTGACATTTCTCAATATTTGATTTTGAACGATCGACTGAAGTGAGTAGCTTCACACAAACATGCAACCATGCTGTTGAGGAGGGGGAAGGCAGGGGAGGATTTGGGGAGTTACATATTACTTCTTATTGACATTTTAAAAATATCATTAAGACGTTTAGAAAGAGAACCAAAATAGGAGAAAAACACAAACCATTTTATTTTATATAATATAAAAACAGAAAATGCTGGAAATACTCAGCAGGTCAGTCAGCATCTGTGGAGAGAGAAACAGATTTAACGTTTCAGGTCTGTGAACTTTCGTCCGAACTGGACAATGTTAGAGATGTAACAGATTTTAACCAGGTGCAGAGGCAGGGAAAGGCGGGAGGGGAGGAAGGGACACAAGGGATGGTCTGTGATATGGTGGAAGGCAGGAGTGGTTAAATCCGCCCTCTGCACCTGGTTAACATCTGTAACTTTTTCCAGATAGGACGAAAGGTCACAGCCCTGAAACGTTAACTTTGTTTCTCTCTCGCTCTCCACAGATGCTGCCTGACCTGCTGAGTATTTCCAGCATTTTCTGTTTATATTTCAGATTCCAGCATCCGCTGTATTTTGCTATGTGACCGATTTCATTGTGTCTGTCGTTCTATAGTCTGAACAAGTCCCAGGGATAATGTAAATAATATAAATATAGATTTCCTCTTAAATGTTTTTATGGAGCGTTAATAGAAACAAGAACTCTTTACTGATGTATGAAAAATGAAGGAAGCTACTTTAGAATAAACCATTATTTGATTATTGAGAAAAATACACAAAATACTTTGATTTAACTGATAATGTACAATTTCTATTTGGTATAAATGTTTGAGTTAGGAGATAAAAAATTGAGAGCAAAATGAAGTTTATTTCCTGCTATTTAATTGGAAAGTACCTAAAATAATTCAACACTTTTCGTGATAAGACCAGGGATTAATATTGTGGAGAATGTTTGAGAAAAAACATTGGAAGCAAAATTTGTAAATTAACATCTTTACATCAACATATTAGTAAATATTTCCAAGTCAGTCTGATTGGTTCTCTTGTCCAGGAAGAATGATGAATAATTATTTGTGTTAAATCATAGTTTTTCCTGCTTTTTGAGTTAATTCAGTGACACACATTGTGTGTGTGTTTTTCTGCACTTGTGAATAAGTGCTGCATTTCTGACATGTTACATGGAGGGTGTGCTGGTTCAACCAGACCACGGTTATTAATGGAAGAGATTGAAATTGAAAATACGGATACCCGTTTTTGTTCAATTATTTTTAATACCGTGAACTAAAGAACTACAGCACTTTATATTTGTTGGTTGTCTGGTTGCATTGGGATTAATATTCTGATTACATATCTGGACGTACAGCACGTCAGCGCCATAGGAAAGCGGCTGCTCCTGCTGCTTGAGCTGCCATTGCTATAGTGACATGAGGGATGGGCTAATACTTTGAAAACCTTAAAATTAATACAAATTGCACGAATAGATCTGCCTCATTCAGCTCACCTTGGGCTTTTGGATTGTTTGTCGATGCATAACCATATAACTTAGTGACGTTTCTGAAGTGTTAATTTATTGGCCCAGAAATTGCAGTGTGAGGGTTCGTGCGAGGGTAAGCCCTTCCCGCGATGTCTCACTGCGCGTTGGCTTTTTCAGTCCCAGCTCGCTGGAACTTCATGTTCCAGCCATCAGCTGCGAGTGCATCGTGATCCCACAGTGCGAAGTTAGTTCGAGCGTACTGTGGGATCACGTGACTGAGTTACAGCCAATGGCAGCACACCAAGCTCTCATTCATAGAATTCACAGCGGCCATTGAACTGCTGTGAAAACTAGGAATACAACAAGCCCCCAAAAGAAGAGCTAAACCTCCATTAAATTAAAAAAAAAACCCATCACATAATTAAAATAAGTGTAATTAAATAAATTAACCTTTTTAAACAAAAAAATAAATTTTTGAAAAAATTTTAAATCTTTTAAAATGTTATAAAAATAAACTTACCTGTCTTTAAAGTCGCTACTAAAGATTTACCTGTAAAAAAAAATTCTAAATACTACTTAATTATGTACTTACCTGGTTAAAAGAGTCTCCTGCGCTTCCTTTTTTCTTTTCCAGATTCTTCAATACTTACCTGCGTGCGCAAGCGATGAAGTGCACTGCGTGCGCGCAGCCTGTAGCGCGCACGCGGTGCACTGAGGACCCGCCCCCTTTTCGAAAGATCAATTGCCGGTTTTCAGTGCATGCGCAGTGCATGCTGAAAACCGGCAATTGAAGTCTGGCTGCGTGAGTGTACACTGTGCGTACTCTCGCGCAGCCGGATCAATTTCTGGGCCATTATTCTGCAGTTCTTTTATATCCCAGTCATTTATGACAAGTATTTATTTAAATAGAGTTTGTGCATGACCAACTAAAAATTAAATAATTCTACCGTAAACAAACTTGCAGAATGGGCATGTCAATGACAAATGAATTTCAATATGGGTAAGTGTGAGGTGGTGCATTTTGGGAGCAGGAATAAGGAGCCGAGCTACTCCTTGGAAAATAAGAGTCAAAGGGGGAAAAATAGGTTGTTTAGTGACTCCCATTAGCACCGCTATATGGTGCTAATGAGGCATTAGGAACTTAGTGCCCGAGCGCAGCGATTTTAGCGCCGCTCACGAAACAGACCTGTCGTTTTGCAGTGGCGCTATACACTACTGCCACGGTCACCTGTGCCCGCGAACCGTGAAGTCATGCGAGCGTGCAACGCCCCGGTTGCGCCCCAGACCGGAAATTGATTCTCGCCCCATGCCTTAGCGCCTACCGCTGGGAACGACAGGTAGAGGGGAATGGTTTGAAGTTGGGAAGGAGCTGCGGGAGAGCTATTTTTAGGCATGCGCTTCCTGCTTTTTCATGTTGGCAAATTTTGTGGCTTATGAGGTTGAGAGGGAGAGAGATGTCTGGAGAGATTTGATGCTGTCTGAAGGAGTTTGTGTCCTGAGCAACACTTTCTAGGTTCCTATTTCTCTGAGCTTCGTGTTTACCACATTTAGAAGATTTTAAATGCGGGTTGTGCTAACTTGTGGCTCCGTCGTCCAGCCTCATCTTCGGAGGCAGCAGTGGCGCAGAGAGAGAGAGAGAGTGGCAAACGTGGCCAGAGGGAGGAGGGTCAACAGGGCTCTGCACAGGAGACCTTTCCCTCCCAGGGTATTCCAGGAGCAATTCTCCGATATCCATTTCTCTGAGGAGCAGTGTTTCAGAATACTGAGCTTTAGCAAGGAGGTGGTCACTGATCTCTGCCACTTCCTGCAAACAGATCTGCAGCCTCAGCTCAGGACCAGGGTGTCTCTGTCGGTGGTAGTGAAGGTGACGGCGGCTCTGAATTTCTATGCCAGCGGCTCCTTCCAGGCTTCAACTCGGGACATACTGAATATCTCCCAGATCGCTGTCCATTGCTGCATCCGGGAGGTCACAAATGCTCTCTACAAAAGGAGAAGGGAGGACATCTCTTTGCCCATGACCCGGGACAAACAATGCGAACGCGCATGTGGCTTTGCTCGGCTAGCGGCCATCCCGATGGTTCAGGGGGCCATTGACTGCACGCATGTGGCTTTGCTCGGCTAGCGGCCATCCCCATGGTTCAGGGGGCCATTGACTGCACGCATGTGGCTTTGCTCGGCTAGCGGCCATCCCCATGGTTCAGGGGCCATTGACTGCACACATGTGGCATTGCGGTCACCTCATGAGAATGGCAGAGGTGTTCCGAAACCGCAAGGGCGTCAACTCACTGAATGTCCAGCTGGTGTGCGACCAGAGACAGCGCTTCCTACCCTCAATGCCCGCTATCCTGGCAGCAGCCATGATACATTCATCCTGCGCCAGACTGGTGTCCCAGCCCTCTTCCAACCACCGAATCAAACTCGTGGATGGCTCCTCGGGGACGAGGTTTATCCACTCTGCACCTAGCTGATGTCACCACTCCGTAACCCCAACACTCCTGCTGAGCTCCAATACAATGAGAGCCATAGCGCCACCAGGCACATCATTCAACGGACGATCGGCGTCTTGAAGCAACGGGCCCGGTGTCTGGACCACTCTGGAGGAGCCCTGCAGTACTCTCCCGAGCGAGTCTCGCTTTTCATTGTTGTGTGCTGCATGCTTCACAACCTTGCAATGATGAGGACCCAGCCATTGCCACTAGGGATTGGTGCAGCACCTCAGGAGGAGGAAGATGGTGAGGAGGAGGAGGAGGAGGTGGAGGATGAAGAGGAGGATCAGCAGCAATAACATGGGAGGGAGGCGCTCAATGTTGTCTCTGCAAGAACACCTGGTAAGACACCACTTCTGACGAATGACAGAGAAGATGCCTTCTGGGATGAAGAAGGACATCATCACAAGCATCCCGCAGCCCCTGTTACCGGGCAAAGCTCCAGTGAGTCAAATCAGCAAAGTTGTAAAGTTCCAATAAATGTTTTTATTTATATAGGAAACTGTGTCTTATTTATTCAGGACAAACAATTAGAAACAAACACAACAATTCATACACGAACAAAACTCGTTCTTACCACAACAAGATAAACGTAAAAACAGTAAACCAATATATTGAGATGAACATCAAACTTTCCCACAAACATTCCCCCCATTTATTACATAATGTTTAGTTTCCGGCCTTCGCGGGTGATCTCCATCCCCTGCACACTTCCCCACTTCCCAACCTACTGCTCCGTAATGTGGCCCCAGTGGCTGCAGCAAGGCTGGCGGAAGGCTGCTGAATGTTGGATGCAGAGACTGCAGATGCCCTTGAAGGACGCCCTCGACCAACTCTGGGCCTGGAGGGCCCGGCTGCAGACTGCACCAACTCTGAATGGGCGGCAGCAGTCTGGGCTGGCTTTGTTACAGTCCGTGCTAAGTGCAATGGGGAAGTGGCAGTGGTGGGAGCAGGAATGCTGTCCTCCTGAGAGAGGACAGCACCTTCCTGCTCGACCGACACACTGCCACACACCCGGGGCAGTACATCAGCCTCCGGAGCAAACTGGTCGAGCACAGATTGCTGGCCAAGTGGTACCGTGAGATCTCCGGTGGATTGTGGGCGACCCAGCGAGGATGACAGCAGTCTGAGACTGGATGGCACCAGCCAATGACTCGAATGTAGCACTAAGCCATTGCATTGCCTCGGGCTGTGCTGCAATAGATCCTGCCACCTCACCTATTAAACATGGCATGGGGTCTGGTTCCCCACGGTCTCCCTGCAATTTAGCCATCCTCCACAACAAGGCAAGGATGGGTTCAAGGGTTTGTGCACAGATGACAGCTGTGCTGGTGGCGGATTCCTCAACGCTCCTAACCAGTGCATCCATGCTGTCGGGCATCCTTTCCATTGCACCCATGAGCTCCGTGTGCATGCTCATTGTCTGCGTATTCATGGTCGCTTTATCGCGGTCTGAATCCGAATCTTGTGCAGCAGAACTCGTGCACGCACTCACCACCCGTGGAGATGGCCCTCGAACTTCCCTTCCCCCATGGCATTGCTGCAGCCCGCTGGATCCCGGAGCTTCACCCACATCAGATACTAACACCCTACGAGCCTCCAGGGAATGCCTGGCCCCTGTATCGGAAGTGTCGCCATTGGGAGAGGCAGGCGGTGAGGTTCCGGCTTCCTCTTCCTCCTCCCCTGGCGTGTCGTTGTCACTGGCAGGCTGAGAGACAGGCTGGTCAGCTGGTGGTTCACTATCTGAAAGAGTGTTTTTAGCGTCAGGGCAGGTGGGCAGGAAGCGAGAAAGGACTGGTGACAGTTAGTTAGATTGAAAGTAAAGAAGGCTGGTGTTGTGAGGGTGAAGTGGTCTGAGAGAGGAGAGAAAGCTGATCAACATACCATTGCTGTCGCCAAGGGGGTCGAACACTTCAACGTAGAGCAGAGGATATTAGGTGGGGTGGGGAGGAGCTGAGGATATTAGGTGGGGTGGGGAGGAGCTGAGGGTATTAGGTGGTGTGGAGAGGAGCTGAGGATATTAGATGTGGTGGGGAGGAGCTGAGGATATTCGGTGGGGTGGGGAGGAGCTGAGGATATTCGGTGAGGTGGGTGAAGCTGAGGATATTAGGTGGGGTGGGTGAAGCTGAGGATATTAGGTGGAGTGGGTGAAGCTGAGGATATTAGGTGGGGTGGGGAGGAGCTGAGGATATTGGTGGGTTGTGGAGGAGCTGGGGATATTAGGTGGGGTGGGGAGGAGTTTACGATGTTCGATGCATATGTCGAAAGTCACAAAATGAGGCTGAAACAAACAGGAGAACAGTTCTGTTATTTGAAATAAATATTGGCCCAGAAATTGCAGTGTGAGTGTTCGTGCGAGGGTAAGCCCTTCCCGCGATGTCCCACTGCGCGCTGGCTTTTTCAGTCCCAGCTCGCTGGAACTTGATGTCCCGGCCATCAGCTGCGGAGTGCATCGTGATCCCACAGCGCGAAGTTAGTTCGAGCGTACTGTGGGATCACGTGACTGAGTTACAGCCAATGGCAGCACACCAAGCTCTCATTCACAGATTTCACAGCGGCCATTGAACTGCTGTGAAAACTAGGAAAACAACAAGCCCCCAAAAGAAGAGCTAAACCTCCATTAAATTAAAAAAAAAACCATCACATTATTAAAATAAGTGTAATTAAATAAATTAACCTTTTTAAACAAAAAAATAATTTTTTGAAAAAATTTTAACTCTTTTAAAATGTTATAAAAATAAACTTACCTGTCTTTAAAGTCGCTACTAAAGATTTACTTGTAAAAAAAAATTCTAAATACAACTTAATTAAGTACTTACCTTGTTAAAAGAGGCTCCTACGCCTCCTTTTTTCTTTTCCAGAATCTTCAATACTTACCTGCGTGCGCAAACGATGAAGTGCACTGCGTGCGCGCAGCCTGTAGCGCGCACGCGGTGCACTGAGGAACCGCCCCCTTTTTCAAAGATGAAGTGCCGGTTTTCAGTGCATGCGCAGAAACACCGGCCCACGCGATTACTCGCACAGAGCTGAAACTGACCAGACATGAAGTGCCGGTTTTCAGCGCATGCGCAGTGCATGCAGAAAACCGGCACTTCATGTCGGTCTGCGCGAGAGTACACTGTGCGTACTCTCGCGCAGGAGGATGAATTTCTGGGCCAGTATCTTCACCAACTCCTTCGAAAAGCAATGGTACAAAGTGACAAGCCAGAAGTTTACTCAGCAATAAATCCTCAGATTTTCTGATAAAATTCCAAAACCACACACAGTTTTAGATGGCTGCCTTTGTTAATTATTATTGTTTTTTATTCATAACACTGATGCTTTGCTTCCAAAATTGAAAAGACTTTTCTCTGAATGACAACTCACAATAGACATCTCACAATAGGTCCAGGAGTAGACCATTCGGTCCTTCGAGCCTGCACCGCCATTCAATGCGTTCATGGCTGAACATGCTACCTCAGTACCCCATTCCTGCTTTCTCGCCATACCCCTTGATCCCCCTGGTTGTGAGTATTATATCTAACTCCCTTTTGAATATGTTTAGCGAACTGGCCTCAACAACCTTCTGTGGTAGAGAATTCCACAGATTCACCACTCTCTGGATGAAGAAGTACCTCCTCATCTCAGCCTTAAATGTCTTCCCCTTTATCCTTAGACTGTGACCCCTGGTTTTAGTTTCCCCTAACATTGGAAACATTCTGCCCGCATCTAATTTGTCTAAACCAGTCAGGATTTTAAACGTCTCTATAAGATCCCCCCTCATTCTTCTGAACTCCAGAGGATACAAGTTCAGTTGATCCAGTCTTTCTTGATATGTCAGTCTGGCCATCCCAGGAATCAATCTAGTGAACCTTCGTTGCACTCCCTCAATAGCAAGAATGTCCTTCCTCAAGTTAGGAGAACAAAACTGCACGCAATACTCCAGGTGTGGCGTCACCAAGGCCCTGTACAAACTGTAGCATCACCTCCCTACTCCTGTACTCAAATCCCCTTGCTATGAAGGCCATCATGCCATTTGCTTTCTTGACTGCCTGCTGCACTTGCCTTCCCACCTTCAGTGACTGATGTACCATGACGCCCAGGTCTCGTTGCACCTCCCCTTTCCCTAATCTGCCACCATTCAGGTAATAGTCTGCCTCCCTATTTTTACCACCAAAGTGGATAACCTCACATTTATCCACATTGTACTTCATCTGCCATACATTTTCCCATTCACCCAACCTGTCCAAGTCACTCTGTAGCGTCCGAGCATCCTCCTCATTGTTCACACTGCCTCCCAATTTAGTGTCATCCGCAAATTTGGAGATATTACATTTAATCCCTCCGTCCAAATCATTAATATATAATGTAAACAGCTGGGGCCCCAGCACCGAACCCTGCGGTACCCCGCTGGTCACTGCCTGCCATTCTGAAAAGTACCCATTTACTCCTACTCTTTGTTTCCTGTGTGCCAACCAGTTCTCAATCCACGACAACACATTACCCCCAATCCCATGTGCTTTAACTTTGCACACAAATCTCTTGTGTGGGACCTTGTCGAAGGCCTTCTGAAAGTCCAAATACACCACATCTACTGGTTCCCCCCCCGCGTCCACCCTATTGGAAACATCCTCAAAACATTCCAGAAGATTTGTCAAGCATGATTTCCCTTTCACAAATCCATGCTGACTTGGACCTATCATGTCGCCACTTTCCAAATGGTCTGTTATGACATCTTTAATAATTGATTTCATCATTTTACCCACCACCGATGTCAGGCTGACGGGTCGATAATTCCCTGCTTTCTCCCTCCCTCCTTTTTTAAAAAAGAGGGGTTACATTAGCCACCCTCCACTCCTTCGGAACTGATCCAGAGTCTAATGAATGTTGGAAAATGATCGTCAATGCATCCACTATTTCCAAGGCCACCTCCTTAAGTATTCTGGGATGCAGACCATCAGTCCCTGGTGATTTATCAGCCTTCAGTCCCATCAATTTCCCCAACACCATTTCCCGACTGATAAGGATTTCCCTCAGCTCCTCCCTCTTACAAGATCCTTTGATCTCTTTTAATTCCGGAAGGTTGTTTGTGTCCTCCACAGTAAACACCGAACCAAAATACTTGTTCAATTGATCTGCCATTTTTTGTTCCCCATTATGACTTCCCCTGTTTCTGATTGCAGAGGACCTACGTTTGTTTTTTACTAACTTCTTTCTTTTTACATATTTATAGAAGCTTTTGCAGTTCGTTTTAATGTTCTCCGCAAGCTTCCTTTCATATTTTATTTTCCCTGCACTAATCAAACCCTTCGTCCTCCTCTGCTGAGTTTTAAAGTTCTCCCAGTCCCCGGGTTTTCTGCTACTTCTGGCCAATTTGTATGCCACTTCCTTGCTTTTAATACTATCCCTGATTTCCCTTGTTAGCCATGGTTGAGCCACCTTCCCTTTTTTATTTTTACGCCAGACAGGGATGTACAATTGCTGTAGTTCATCCATGCGATCTCTAAATGTCTGCCATTGCCGTTCCACTGATAACACCTTAAATATCGCTTGCCAATCTAACATCGCCAATTCACGCCTCATAACCTCAAAGTTGCCCTTATTGAAGTTCTGGACCATGGTCTCTGAATTAACTGTTTCCTTCTCCATCCTAATGTAGAACTCCACCATACTATGGTCACTCTTCCCCAAGGGGCCTCGCACCACAAGATTGCTGATTAGTCCTTCCTCATTACACAACACCCAGTCCAGGATGATCTCCCCTCTAGTTGATTCCTCAACATTTTGGTTTAGGAAACCATCCCTTAAAAACTCTAGGAAATCCTCCTCCACCGTATTGCTTCCAGTTTGAGTAGCCCAATCTATATGCATATTAAAGTCACCCATGATAACTGCTGCGCCTTTTTTTCATGCACCTCTGATTTCCTGTTTCATACCCTCCCCCAACTCACTGCTACTGTTTGGAGGTCTGTACACAACTCCCACTAACGTTTTCTGCCCTTTGGTGTTCTGCAGCTCAACCCATATTGATTCCACATCCTCCAAGCTGATGTCCTTCCTCGCTATTGCATTAATCTCCTTTTTAACCAGCAATGCTACCCCACCCCCTTTTCCTTTTATTCTGTCCTTCAGTTCCCAGTCTTGATTGTTCTGGAGCCACGTCTCTGTAATTCCAATCACATCATATCTGTTAACATCAATTTGCACAGTCAATTCATCCACCTTATTACGGATACTCCTTGCATTAAGACACAGAGCCTTTCGGCTTGTTTTATTAACACCCTTTGTCCTTTTAGACTTATGATATAGTATGGCCCTTTGTGTTTCTTGCCTTTGTTTACTCGGATTTCCCTTATTGTTTCTCACCCTTCTAACATTTGTTTCTGACTGTATATTCCTTCCCCCTGTTTCGATACATTTGCAACACTTGGGGTCATAAATACACGATAGTGACGAATAAATTCAATCGGGAAATAAGGAGCAATTTCTTCACTGAGAGATGATTAGAATGTGGAACTCACTACCACAGGAGGTGTTTGAGGAAAATAGTTCAGATTCTTTCAGAATGAAACTAGACGAGTAAATGATAGAAAGGGGAATAGAAAGATATTCTGAGCGTCTGAGATGAGGAAGATGCAATGAGAGGAGACTGGTCTGGAGCATAAACACCAGCACAGACTGATTGGGCCGAATGGCCTGTTTGTGTGCTGTATATTCCATGTAATATAATCCTCTGAACTGCAGCTGAGCTCTGTCTGCCTACCTATTGACCAGGCTCTTACTCTGGAAGCAGCGAATGAATTGCTGCCCTCAATCGCTGAAGGGACTCTTTACAGAAGAGCTCAGAGTGAAAGCAGCAAACTAGTGGTCCTGTCCCGAAAGACAATGTGGGAAATGTCAGTCAGAAACAGTGCCGAGTCCTAAACACAGTGCTCGCCCCGCCGCTGGCTGTATCTTCAGATCTCCAGCGATTGCTGGTGTAATTCAGTGGATGGCAGTCTGGGGCTGAATCTTACATTCCTGGGCTGGAAACACTGGGAGCCGCCTCTGGGCTGCGCTCAGTTATTTCTGATTATTAATGATTTGAATAATTGAGGTAAGCGGATATTTCACCGCGCTCTTCACCTGCTCTCTGAACTTGGACTGGGTCACCCCATAAATAAACGTGTTTGTGCAGCAACTTAAATCCCGCAGCATATATGCGACTTGTTGAAAGATGAATAAAGAACCAGTGTAATAAAGGGGATTTGTTCCTGTAATGTTATAATACAAGAAATTTATAACATAGGACAGCCACAGCACTATGAAGTTGGCGGAGATGGTGAAGAGTAAAATCATAGACTTCCTTCTGCTCTCCATCTCTGGGTCTCTGCTATTCTCTCCCTTGCTCTCACCCCTCAGTCCCTTACGGACCCGACTGGCCACTAAAATGTGTCTGACTGTCAGAGCGTTGAGCAACAGAATTACAGCGAATGGGAGGAATGGGGTTAAAACTATAACAAACCAAGTAAATCCCAACCATCCCGGCTCAGTATAAAAGCTCGGGATTGCGAAACAGAACCACGGCACATTGTTGACTATCTCCACGGGTTGAATTACAAAGTAGAAGGGAACGTTTCTTAAACATTGCAGAATGCCGGTTGTTGCCAGAACCACAGCCGCAGTTTTCCCGGTGCAATATTTAGTTTTCAGCTTCTGACAACAAATGGCCACAAATCGATCAAAGGTGAAAGTGACGGTGAACCAGACAGAACAGTCTGTGGCTGCAAGGGCCAGGATATAGCGAACACTGCACACAGGGTAGGTGTCCAGGAAACACACTGGGAAATAATACATTCTGATCTTCAGCAGAATGACCACAGTGACAATGACCAGGAGATCCGCCGATGCCATGGCCACCAGGTAGCGAGTAGTGCAGGTGGAGAGCCCGCACTTTCCCCGGGACAGGATCACAATCGCCAGCAAATTCAGTGTAAAACACAGAAGGGAAAAGAGACTGGAAATTACTGATCACACATTCTCCGTGTCTGAGCCCAGACAGTAAAGGCTGGATTTTAACAATCCAAAAACCGGCGGGTTGGGGTCGGGTCAGAGGTGAAAATTGAGCAATATCCTCCCAACCCCAACCCGCCTCCAACCCGCCCGCTTCCGAGTTTAACGGAGACGGGACAGGGGGGCCGGCAGCGAACTTCTCCCAGGAGGCGGGTTGGCAATTTAAATATTTTAATGAGGTTGTCAGCCTCTGAATTAATGGGTTTTATAGGTTTAACTACGGCTGTCCGGGCTTCCTAGGCCTCGGGATTGTTTTCACCACTCACCCCGTCCCCCACCCCACCCAAGATCTACCCATTGCCCAACGCCCCCCATGGATAGAAACTTGGGGTCCGGTTGGGACATCCCCAAGACAAGGGATTGGACACCCCCCGGGACCGGTCAAACCCCCGGGACCGGTCAAACCCCCCCGGGAACGGTCAAACACCGAGTTCGTGCTGGGACACACTGCAGGATCAGACATCCCATTCAACCCAGTTTCATCCTTTGGAACTACCTGGTCCTGCTCCGGAGACCCCTCATTCAGTCCGACTGTAAGCCCGACTGTCAAACAGGCTGACTTCCGGGGTGGGGAACCAGTCAAGGACAAAGGACGCACGCTGTGGAGTTAAGACACCCCGACGTCCGGGAATACCTTTACTTCCAGGTTTTACTGTCTGATATTCCGCATCCACCTCCGGACATCGTACATAACCCGCCTCTGTTAATATCCAGGCGGAAGTATATGAGCAAATGCAAAATACTGGGACTGCTGTAAATCTGATAAGAACATAAGAACATAAGAAATAGGAGCAGGAGTCGGCCATTTGGCCCTTCGAGCCTACTTCGCCATTCAATGAGATCATGGCTGATCTTCTGCCTCAACTCCATTCACCGGCCTTACCGCCATATCCTTTGATACCCTTACTAGGCAGAAAAATATCGACTTCTGTTTTGAATATATCCAATGACTGAGCCTCCACAGCACTCTGGGGTAAGAATTCCAAAGATTCACCACCCTCTGTATGAAGAAATGTCTTCTCATCTCAGTCCGGAATGGCCTACCCATTATGCTGAGGCTGTAGCCCGTGCTTCTAGACTCCCCAGCCAAGGGAAACATTCTCCCAGAATACATCCTATCAACCCCTGTAATAATTTTGTATGCTTCAATGAGATCCCCTCTCTTTCTTCTGAATTTAAGAGAATACAGGCCGAGTTTACTCAATCTCTTCTCATACGACAGTCCCGCCATGCCAGGAATCAATCTCATGAACCTTCGTTGCACTCCCTCTATGGCAGGTATATCCTTCCTTAGGTAAGGAGACCAACAGTACTCCAGGTGTGGCCTCACCAAGGCCCTGTATAATTGGAGTAAGACTTCTTCACTGCTGTACTCAAATCCTCTTTTAATTAAGGCCAGCACACCATTTGCCTTCCTAATGGCTTGCTGCACCTGCACATTCACTTTCAGTGACTCATGTACAAGGACACCCAGGACCCTTTGAGCATCTGCATTCCCCAATCTTTCACCATTGAGGAAATACTCTGCCTTTCTGTTTATTCTACCAAAGTGGATAACTTCACATTTATCCACATTATAATCCATCTGCCATGTTCTCGCCCACTCACTGAGCCTGTCGAGATCCTCTTGAAGTCTTTTCCCATCCATTTCGCAACTGACACTGCAACCTAGCTTTATGTCATCAGCAGATTTTTAAATTACATTTAGTCCCCTCATCCAAATCATTGATATAGATTGTAAATAGCTTCGGCACAAGCACCGATCCTTGAGGTACCCTACACAGCTTGCCATCCTGAAAAAGACCCGTTTATCCCTACCCTCTGTTTTCTGTCAATTAACCAATTCTCAATCCATGCTAGCATATTACCCCCAATTCCATTTGCTCCAATTTTGTTCACCAACCTCTTGTGTGGGACCTTATCGAAGGCCTTCTCAAAATCCAAATTCACCGACATATACCGGTTCCCCTTGGTCTACCCCACTAGTTACCTCCAAAAAGAACTCCAATAGGTTTGTCAAGCAGGACTTCCCTTTCATAAATCCATGTTGACTCTGTCCAATCTTACTATTAGTTGTTTGGACCAGCCCGCTGACCGTGTGCCTGGAACGCCACCACAAAGTGCCAGCCCACACCTCCTCCATTCCCAATGGCTCTGGTGGAGCCAACTTCCATTACCAGCACATGTCGTCCGAGAGAACGGGAGCGGAGGTTATGAATTGAAGTTTTTAAACTTAGTTTTGAGTCCAGAAGGCAATAAAATGCCTAACCTAATGATAAGGTGCTGTTCCTCATTGAGATTAAAAGGGGAACAGTGCAGGAAGCCGAGAACAGAGAGTTCAAAGTGGGAGTGGGATGTAGAATTAAAGTGGCAAGTGAAGTGAAGCTCAGGATCACACTTGCGGAATGAACGGAGGCATTCAGCAAAACAAACACTCAATCTGCATTTAGTCCACCCTAATGTACAGGAGACTGGGTCGTGGGCAGCGAATATTAATTGGAAGAAGTACAAGTAAATTAGTCTTTCACGTGAATGGAATGCTTGGGACCCTGGCTGGTGGGATGGAAAGAGTGGAAAGGGCAGCTGTTGAATCTCCTGCGCTTGCATAGGAAGGTACCGGGGAAGGGGAGCAGATGTTAGGTGTGACAGAAGAGTGGACCAGGGTGTCACGAGGGCGGGGGAACGGGAGGGAAGGAGAAGATATGATTGTTGGTGGCCATAGCTGGACATGACGGAAATGGCAGAGGATGATCCATTGAATGTGAAGGCTGGTGCAGTGGAAGCTGAGGGCAAGGGGTGATGGGAGCAATGCAGATTGACACAGTCGAGGGCCCTGTCAATCACAATGGAGGTGAATACTCGGCTGAGGAAATATGAAGACATTTCAGAAGCACTGGTGTGAAAGGTGGCATCGTCAGAACATATGCAACAGTGGCAGAGAAACTGTGAGAATAGAATAGAGCCCTTCCAGGAAGCCGAGTGGGAGGAATTCTACTCAAGATTCCTGTGGGAGTTGGTGGAATTATAGTAGATATTTGTGGACGACCTAGACCCTGAAATGAAGATCGAGAAGTCGAGGAAGGGAAGGGAAGACCACTGTGATACACCATTTACATCTTATTCCTGTGTTTATAATGGAAGATAGAACAATTCCAAGGATTACAGACCAGTCAGCACAGCTTCGATGGTAGGAAAGATAATGGAATCCTTACTCAAAGATGTTACAGAAATACATCTAGAAACACAAAATATAATAACGAGTAGTTAGCAGGTATTCTTAAAAGGAATCACAGAATGGTTACTGCACAGAAGGAGGCCATTCGGCCCGTCGAGCAGTGCTCACTTTCTGCACATGCAATGCAGCTAATTCCAATCCCCCGCCCTTTCGCCATAGCCCTGAAATTCTTTACCTTCAGGTTCATATCCCATTCCCTTTTGAAAGCCAAGATTGAATCTGCCTCCACCATCCTTTCAAACAGTGCATTCCAGATCATAACCACTCACTGCCTTGAAAAGTTTTTCTTCATGTCACCTTTGGATCTTCAGCAGATCAAATAACACCTGTGTCCTCTGGTTCTCGACCGTTCCACCAATGGGAACAGCTTCTCTCTATCTACTCTGTTTGCTCTGTCTCGACCCCTAATGATATTGATCACCTCTCTCAAATCTCCTCTCAATCTTCTCTGCTCTGAGGAGAACAGCCCCAACTTCATTGGTATATCTACGGAACCAAAGTCCCTCATCCCTGGAACCATTCCTGTGAATCTTTTCTGCACCCTCTCTAAAGCCTTCATGCCCTTCCTAAAGTGTGGTGCCGAGAATTGGACACAATACTCCAGTTATGGCCGGAACAATGTTTTATAAATGTTCATCATAACTTCCTTGCTTTGCCTCTATTTATAAAGCTCAGATTCCCGTAAGCATTTTTAAACGCTTTCTCAACCTGCCCTGCCACCTTCAACGATTTTTGTACATGTACCCCCAGGTCCCTCTGTTCCTGCACCCACTTTGGAATGTCTTGCTTAAGTAACCTTAGCGAATTCTTTGAATAAGTACCAGAACGAGTAGGTAAGGGTAATGCAGTAGATGTAATATACTTTGATTTTTTTAAAGCCATTCGATAAGGTAGCACATAGCAGACTGAATCACAGATCAAGTGGAGTTAGGGGACAAGTAGCAGAATGGATAGCAAGATGGCTGCAATAACAGAAAATAGGGATTACTGGATAAATCTAATTACTCAGATAAGTGGATGGTGAGAAGTGATGTTCCACAAGGATCGGCGTTGCGACCCCTGTTGTTCACCATTTACATAAACGATATTGATTCGGGAAGCAGAAGCACAAATTCAAAATTTGCAGATGAATCCAAAATTGGGAGTACAGTTAATACAGAGGAAGAATGCAACACAATATCTGAAGATATTAATACACTTGCAGAAAGGGCGTTTAAATGGCAAATTAATTTCAATATAGCTAAGTGAGAGGTACTGCATTTTGGTAGGAAGAATAAGGTTCCCAAATACTCCTTGGAAAATCAGAGTGGGAATGGGGTAGAGGGGTACCGATTAACTAATCATTTAAAGTAGCAACGCATGTTAACATGACCATAAACATGGAAACAAAGCACTGGTGTTCATTTCGAGAAGAATAGAATTGTAAAGCAAACAGTTTAGCTTAAAATTATATCAAACCTTGGTTATACCACACTGAGCGTACTGTGTGCAGTTCTTATCTCCATATCACATAAAGGATATTAAGGCTCAGGAGAAAGTGCAATTTTTTACAAGCATGACACCAGAACTGAGACATTATAAACATCAGGAAAGATTGAACAGGCTGGGGCTCCTTTCTTTACAAAAGAGAAGCTTGAGGGGTGGCCTAATAGTGGCCTTTAAATTTTGAAGGGGGTAACATAGCGTAGATGTTTATACTTGTGACGTGAGGGCAAAATTGGAGATTATCGATAAAAGAGAGTCACTAATAAATCCAATACGGAATTGAGGAGAAATGTCTTTACTCAGAGATTGGGTAGAATGTGGAACTCGCTACAACTTGAAGTCCTTGAGGCGAATAGCAGAGATACATTTCAGGGGAAGCCAGAGAAGTAAACGATGTAGAAAGCAGTAGAATGTTTTGCTGATAGGGTTAGATGAAGAGGGGTGGAAGGAGGCCCCTGTGGAGCATAAACACTGGCATAACGTGGAAGGGCCGAATGGCCTGTTTTGTGCTGTAAATTCTAAGGACTTCTCCGTAACTTGAGTACAAATTAATCACATTCATCAGTTCATTTAATCATTGCGGATATTGAAGTGTTTTATTTATTGAAGCATTGCCCTATATATTGCATTTTTATCAATTCATTAATGCTATTATTTACTGCCCTCGGGACTGATCAGTGTATTATGAAAACCTGATATGCATGTTCTTCAGTTAAACGTGTCCCTCCTCGCAGGGACTCACCTCACTGAGCAAAGGTCAGAGATCGTTGTAGGTTTCAGTGCGGTTTAAACAGAGTGCTGCGAGTTGGGAATTGACTCTTATTTACACCAAGGAAAGAGTCCGAGAGCGGGAGCAGTCAATCAACAACAACTGCTAAACCGCTAAGTTGACTTCACAACCAGGGAAGGAGCAGATTGGTAAGTAGGACCTGGTGACTATTTCTACAGTCCAGTCGTTAAAGTAAAAGTAAAGACTCTAGTTTACAGAAAGTAGTGTTTAAAGGGAAGTAAGCTCCCTTGTGTATTTAATAATCTTTAATTTAAAGGAAGTAAAGGGAGTAAATTAAGGGCAGGACATGGCAGGGCAGCTCGGCAGCGTGGAGTGCCCCTCCTGTGCTATGTGGGAAGTCAGGGACACTTTCGGTGTCCAGGGCGAACACATGTGCAGGAAGTGTCTCCAGCTGCAGCGACTCGAAATCCGCGTTTTGGAGCTGGAGCTGCGGCTGGAGTCACTGTGGAGGATCCGCGAGGCTGAGATCTTCGTGGACAGCACGTTTAACGAGGTGGTCACAACGCAGGTGAAGAGTGCACAGGCAGACAGGAAATGGGTGACCGCCAGACAGAGGAAAATAACTAGGAAAGTGGTGCAGGAGTCCCCTGGGTCCATCTCCCTCTCCAACAGATTATCCGTTTTGGATCCTGCTGGGGGATATGGTTTCTCAGGGGAATGCAGCAAGAGCCAAGTCCGTGGCACTACGAGTGGCTCAACTGCACAGGAGGGGAGGAAAAAGAATGGGAGAGCAATAGTGATGAGGGATTCTATCGTAAGTGGAACAGATAGAAATTTATATGGCCGCAGGCGTGACTCCAGGATGGTATGTTGCCTCCCTGGTGCCAGGGTCAAGGATGTCACTGAATGGCTGCAGGGCATTCTGAAGGGGGAGGGCGAACATTCAGAGGTCGTGGTTAACATTGGTACCAACGACATGGGAAGAAAGAGGGATGAGGTCCTGCAAAAAGAATTTAGGGAGCTAGGGAGCAGATTAAAAAGCAGGACCGGAAAGCTTGTAATCTCTGGATTACTCCCGGTGCCACGGGCTAGTGGGTATGGGAATAGGAAGATGGAACAGATGACTGCGTGGCTATAGAGTTGGTGCAGGAGGGAGGGCTTTAGTTCCTGGATCACTGGATCTGCTTCTGGGGAATGTGGGATCTGTACAAGTCGGACGGGTTGCACCTCAACCGGAACGGGACCAACATCATTGCGGGGAGGTTTGCTAGTACTGTTGGGGGGAGGGGGGTGGAGTTTAAAATAACTTGGGAGGGGGATGGGATACGGAGTCGAGCTATAGTAGTGGGTGATGCACAGCCAAATATAGAGGAAAAAGCAAGTCAGCCTGGAAGGCAGAGCAAATATGTAACGGCACAAGGTAGTATGGCAAGGCTGAAAGGCATTTATTTTAATGCAAGGAGTCGAGCGAATTGAAGATGTTGATGAACACATGGGTGTATGATATTGTTGCTATCACAGCGACATATTTGAGGGAGGGGCAGGACTGGCAGCTCAATATTCCGGGGTATAGAGTCTTCAGGCGACAAAGAGGGTGTGTAAAAATGGAGGGGGTGTCGCAATATTAATCAAAGATTCAATTACTGCTGTAAGGAGGGATGATATCATTGCAGGTTCCTCTTATGAGGCCATATGGGTAGAACTTAAAAACAAAAAGGGGGCAAGCACTTTGTTGAGAGTGTACTATAGGCCCCCAAATAGTCAGGGGGATATAGAGAAACAGATATGTAGGCAAATCTCAGGGAAGTTTAACAATAATAGGGTAATAATAGTAGGGGATTTCAACTTCCCCAATGTTAACTTGGATAGTCAGATTGTAAAAGGATAAGAGGGTGCGGAATTCTTCAAGTGCATCCATGAGAGTCTTTTGAGCCAGCATGTCGAAAGTCCTACAAGAGAGGGGGCGGTTGGACCTAATTCTAGGGAATGTAGCCAAGGAAGTGGTAGAAGTGTCAGTAGGGTAGAATTTTGGTGACAGTGACCATAATTCGGTGAGATTTGAGGTAGTCATGGAAAAGGTAAACGATGGACCAGGAATAAAGTTTCTTAATTGCGGGACGGCCGATTTTAATGTGATAAGGCAGCATCTGGCCAAAGTGGACTGGGATCAGTTACGTGTAGGACAATTCACATCAGAGCAGTGGGAGTCTTTAAGAAAGGAAATAGAGAGAGTACAATGGCAACATGTTCCCGTAAAGGTCCAGGGTGAGACCAACAAGCCCAGGGAATCCTGGATGTCAAGGGATATACAAGAATGGATTCGGAAAAAAGGGAGGCTTTTGGCAGATACAAAGGACTAAAAACAGTGGAAGCCCGAGAGGAGTATAGAATGTGAAAAGTGGTATTTAAAAAAAGAAATTAGGAGAGCGAAGAGGGGGCATGAAAAAGCACTGGCGGGCAAAATATAGGAAATCCCAAGGTGTTTTATAAGTATATTAAGGGCAAGAGGATAACCAGGAAAAGAGTAGTGCACATTAGGGACCAAAGTGGCAATGTGTGTGTAGAGCCGCAAGATATAGGTGAGGTTTTAAATTAATCTTTTGCATCTGTGTTCACGATGGTGAAGGACGATATAGGCATAAAAATCAGGCAGGGGGATTGTGATATACTTGAACAAATTAGTATTGAGAGGGAGGAGGTACACGCGGTTTTAGCGAGCTTAAAAGTGGATAAATCCCCAGGCCCAGACGAGATGTATCCCAGACTGCTGTGTGCGGCAAGGGAGGAGATTGCAGGGGCTCTGACACAAATTTTCAGAACCTCTCTGGCCACAGGGGAGGTGCCAGTGGACTGGAGAACAGCTAACGTAGTACCATTATTCAAGAATAGTAGTAGGGATAAAACAGATAAATACAGGCCAGTGAGCCTAACATCAGTGGTAGGGAAATTATTCGAAATCATTCTGAGGGACAGAATTAGTCTCCACTTGGAGAGGCAAGGATTAATCAAGGATAGTCAGCATGGCTTTGTCAGGGGGAGATCATGTCTAACCAATTTGATAGAATTTATCGAGGGGGTGACTAGTTGTGTGGATGAGGGTAGTGCAGTTGTTGCATTCTAAATGGACTTCAGTTTCGGCTTTTGACAAGGTCCCACATGGGAGACTGGTCAAGAAGGTAAGATCTCATGGGATCCAGGGCAAGTTGGCACATTGGATCCAAAATTGGCTTAGTGGCAGGAGGCAGAAGGTGATAGTGGAAGATTGTTTTTGTGACTGGAAGCCTGTGTCCAGTGGTGTACCGCAGGGGTCGGTGCTGGTCCTTTGCTGTTTGTAGTGTACATTCATGATTTAGATATCAATGTAGGAGGTATGAACAGTAAGTTCGCAGATGACATGAAAATTGGTGGAGTGGTAAATAGCGAGGAAGGAAGCCTCAGGCTACAGGATGATATAGACGGGTTGGTTAGATGGGCAGAACAGTGGCAAATGGAAGTTAACCGTGAGAAGTGTGAGGAGATGCATTTTGGGAGGATTAACCAGGATGTTACCTGGGCTGGAGCGCTTCAGTATGAAGAGAGACTGGTCAAGCTTGGGTTGTTTTCCTTGAAGCAGAGAAGGCTGAGGGAGCGATCTGATTGAGGTGTATAAAATTATGAGGTGCATAGATAGGGTAGATAGAAAGGAACTATTGCCCTTAGTTCAGGGGCCAAGAACCAGGGGGCATAGTTTCAATGTAAGGGGCAGGAGGTTTGGAGGGGATTTGAGGAGAACTTTTTCACCCAGAGGGTGGTTGGAATCTGCAAATCACTGTCTGAAAGGGTGGTAGAGGCCGAAAACATCACAACATTCAAGAAGCATTTAGATGAGCACTTGAAACGCCATAGCATACAAGGCTACGGACCTTGTGCAGGAAAATGAGATTAGAATGGACAGGGCTTGATGGCCGGCGCGGACACGAGGGGCCGAAGGGCCTCTTTTTGTGCTGTATAACTCTATGACTCTATGAACCTATGTTACCAGTGTAGAAACTCTGAATCAGAGATAACAACTGGTTCGTCAAAACTCAATCAGTTACAGAAGTGGAATAATCAATAACCACAGCCCAATATTCATCCCGTCTAACGGTAACACAATGAAATTCAGCACTCATGACCCACAGATTCTCAGGACGGTGTTGGGGGAAGGTGATTAATCAGCACCAAAACAATTAAAGTGTTTACAATAACTATACATTGATTAAGAATAAGTCATTGTAGAGAGGATTTGAATACTGTAACACTGCTGTCCTGTTTTTTACCTGTCTGTAATTAGTTAACATCTGTTTCTGTTGGTGCAGTTCAATAGGAAACAAAGAATTATCAATACATTTCAACATATATATGAGCATTAGAATATCAGAAATAGGAGCAGGAGTAGGCCATACGGCCCCTCGAACCAGCTCCACCTTTTAATAAGATCTTGGCTGATCATCGACCTCAATAGCACTTTCCTGCCCGATCTCCGTATCACTTGATTCCCCGAGTCCAAAAATCCATCTATCACAGTCTTTAATATACTCAAAGACTCAGCATTCACAGGCCTCTGGGCAGAGAATTCCAAAGATTCACAACCCTCTGAGTGAAGAATACCCTTCTCATCTCAGTCTTAAATGGCCTACCCCTTATCCTGAGACTATGCCCCCTAGTTCTAGACACTCCAGCCAGGGGAAACAAGCTCTCATCATCTAACCCTGGCAATCCCCTTCAGAATCTTGCATGTTTTAATGAGATCACCTCTTATTCTTCTAAACTGCAGAGAGTACAGGTCCATTCTACACAATCTCTCATCATAGGACAGCCCTGTCATCCCAGGAATCAATCTCGTGAACCTTCGCTGCAGCGCCTCATATGCTTCTAACCAAACTTCATCAACCAACAGCAAAAATCTTCTTACGATAGCAAAATACTGCAGTTGCTGGAAATCCGAAACAACAACAGAAAACGCTGGAAAAACTCAGCAGGCCAGGCAGCATCCTTGGAGAGAGAAAGAGTTAACGTTTCAGGTCGATGACCTTTCTTCAGAACTGGGAAGAGCTGGAAATCAAATAGATTTAAGGCCAGGGTAAAGCTGGGAAAAGGGGGAGGGGATAAAGGAACAAAGGGGCGATGAAGCGACATTAAGAGACATTAAGAGATATGCGAGGCTAGAGATGGTGTTAATGTGACAGATTAAGGCCGAAAGAAGTGTGAAATCCACAGGCAGAATGAAGGACAGCTGCCAGCTTCTAGGAGGAAAAAAAAGGGTGGGGGGGGTGGCAAATGAAAAAGTGGAAAAATAAAATATAAATGTGATTGGAGCTGAGGTTATGATCTAAAATTGTTGAACTCGATGTTGAGTCCAGAGGGCTGTAGCGTGCCTAAACGAAAGATGAGGTGCTGTTCCTCGAGCTTACGCTGCGCTGCCGTGGAACAGTGTAATAGGCCGAGGACGGTGATGTCAGAGTGGGAGTGAAGCGGTGAATTAAAGTGACAGGCGACCGGGAGCTCGGGATCTCCCTTACGGACTGAACGGTGGTGTTCCGCAAAGCGGTCACGCAATCTGCGTTTGGTCTCCCCAATGTAGAGGAGACAACATCGTGAGCAGCAAATACAGTATACTAAATTGCAGGAAGTACAAGTAAAACGCTGTTTCACCTGGAAGGGGTGTTTGGGGCCCTGGACAGTGGGAAGAGGGGAGGTATAAGGGCATGTGTTGCATCTCCTGCACGTGCAAGGGAAGGTGCCGGGCGAAGGGGACGGGGTGCTGGGGGTGGTAGAGGAGTGGACTAGGGTGTCGCGGAGGGAGCGGTCCCTGCGGAATGCTGAAAGGGGAGGTGAGGGGAAGATGTGTTTGGTGGTGGGATCACGCTGGAGGTGGCAAAAATCTTCCTCTTTGCCATTGATTACATTGGGAAAACACTAATGCAGCTCCATGAAGGGGACAGATCAGTCATTTAAAACCATAATTTCATATTGGAAGCGACTTGTCCCACTTCAGTTAGTGACCCACACTCAGTACAGTTCTACAGTGACAGATACTCCCAGTAATACATAACCACTGGGGTCACGTGTTCCACTCCAGTTAGTGACCCACACTCAGTCGTTCCACAGTGGCAGATACTCCCGGTAATACATGGCCACTGGGGGCACATGTTCCACTTCAGTTAGTGACCCACACTCAGTACTTCTATAGTGACAGATACTCCCAGTAATACATAGCCAGTGGCATGAGGTGTTCCACTTCAGTTAGTGACCCACACTCAGTAGTTCTACAGTGACAGTCCCTTCCGCTCATACCTTCTCTCACAGAGTTTCTTACACGGAGGTCTAATTCAACAGTACACAATATGACACTAAAGACAATGGGCCAGAAATTGCAGTGAGAGCGTTCCTGCGAGGGTAAGCCCTCTACGCGATCTCTCCCTGCGCGCTGGCTTTTTCAGTCCCAGCTCGCTGGAACTTGATGTCCTGGCCATTAGCTGCGCAGTGCATCGTATGCCATAGTGCGCAGTTAATTCGTGCGGGCTGTGGGATCACGTGACTGAGTTACAGGCAATGGCAGCACACCAAGCTTTCATTCATAGCTTTCACAGCGTTCACAGAACTGCTGTGAAAACTATGAAGTAAACAACAGCCCAAAAGAAGAGCTAAACCTCCATTAAATTAAAAAAAAAACATCACATTATTAAAATAAGTGTAGTTAAATAAATTAACCTTTTTAAACTAAAAAATAAATTTTTGAAAAAATTTAAAATCTTTTAAAATGTTATAAAATAAACTTACCTGTCTTTAAAGTCTCTACTAAAGATTTACCTGTAAAAAAAATTCTAAATACTACTTAATTAAGTACTTACCTTGTTAAAAGAGGCTCCTCCGCCTGCTTTTTTGATTTCTAAAATCTTCAATACTTACCTGCGTGTGCAAACGATGAAGTGCACTGCATGCGCGCAGCCTGTAGCGCGCACGCGGTGCACGTAGGAACCGCCCCCTTTTCCAAACACCAAGTGCCGGTTTTCAGTGCATGCGCAGTGCATGCTGAAAACCGGCAATTGGAGTCGGTCTGCGCGAGAGTACACCGTGCGTACTCTCGCGCAGCGAGATGAATTTTTGGGCCAATAACTTCTTAACATAGCGAGCCCATGAGTTAAAAACATAATTTACTTTTAGTTGAGGAAATGGAATAAAACCTCAGCAGTAATTTAGGAAATTTGACTAAACGAAATGTTATCACTTATCAGGTCTGTGTACAAAGGTGACCACTAGATCAGGATGTAACATTATCAGTCACAGAGCAAAGCCAGACACCAGCTCACACACAGATTAAACACATTCAATGGTTATAATCACTTACCAGGAATACCAATGACGGCAATGATCATGTAGTATATTTTCTCCACACTGCCATATGTGTTATACATTTTCTGTGTGAAGCGATGTGTCCCTTCGTGATGCAGGCAATCTCTCTGAATTAAACTCTGAGGCGGGACATTATAAGAGCCTTTCATTTATACCCTGCGGGATCTCCACGAGGACATTGAGGTTGCAACATCGCTGAAAATATTATTTAAAAAAACATTGGAAGAAACAGATGATGACAGCCGAGTTAATTCCCTGTTGTGATGGAATATATTTCGTGCTGAGTTTGAAATTGAAAACCCCAGAGACCGGAGAATTATGATCACATGCATTAACTAATAACAATTGCCAGCTGTATTCTCCCAGCAATGGGGTTGTTGTTGCAAACACCACCAGGCCCATCTCTAGAACTCATATTGTTTCGGTGAAGTCCTTCACTCTGCTGTGGTCATTCAGTAATTAAATTCCAAATGTTAGATTGTTCTCTCAAGGCTGCTATGCTGCACTCTGCGATGGGCCTGTACCCTTTAACTGTGGGCATTCAGTTGAACAACTAAAGTGGTGAATTTGTCTCGATGTATCCTCAAACTAATACAATACCTCAAACTAATACAGTACCTCAAACTAATACAGTCCCTCAAACTAATACAATGCCTCAAACTAATACAATACCTCAAACTAATACAGTATCTCAAACTAATGCAATACTTGAAGCTAATGCAGTACCTCAAACTAATGCAGTACCTCAAACTAAAGCAGTACCTCAAACTAATGCAGTACCTCAAACTAAAGCAGCACGTCAAACTAATACAGTCCCTCAAACTAATACAGTACCTCAAACTAATGCAATACTTGAAGCTAATGCAGTACCTCAAAGTAGGCTAGTAGGCTAGAAACCTATGTAGTGAAATAGAGGAAAGTGAAAGGCAGACAGAAATAAATGGTAAAAGGGTGAGGAACAAAAAACAAAGGGCCAAACTAATTCATAAAAAATGTGAGCATAAAAAAAGCCTGAGGGTTTTATACCTTAATGCGAGAAGCATCAGGAACAAGGTAGATGAATTAGCTGTGGAAATAGAGGTTAATAATTATGATCTAATTGGGATTACGGAAACATGGTTGCAGGGTGAGCAGGGATGGGAGCTTAACATACAGGGGTATTCAGTATTTAGGAAGGATCGACAAAAAAGAAAGGGAGGAGGGGTAGCATTGCTGGTAAAAGAGGGGATAAATGCAATTGAAAGGAAGGATATTAACTCAGTTAATACAGAATCTATATGGGTGGAGCTAAGAAATAGCGAGGGGCGAAAAACTTTAATAGGAGTGGTATATAGGCCTCCAAATAGTAAAATAGAGGTTGGGGAGGGCATCACGAGGGAAATTAGAGAAGCGTGCAATAAGAGCACAGCTGTCATCATAGGTGACTTTAACTTGCATATAGATTGGACTAGCCTTATCAGTAAAAATAATGAGGAGGAGGAATTCCTTGAGTGTTTAAGGGATGGTTATCTGGATCAATATGTCGAGGAACCAACTCGGGAACAGGCTATATTGGACTGGGTACTGTGCAATGAGAAGGGACTAATTAGTAATCTTGTTGTACGGGGACCCTTGGGTCAGAGCGATCATAACATGATCGATTTCTCACTCGAAATGGAGAGCGAAGAAATTGACTCAGAGACTAAGGTCCTGAATTTAAACAAGGGGAATTATGATGCCATTAGACGGGAACTGAGTAGGTCTGATTGGACAACGTTCCTGGGAGGACTGGAGGTAGATAAACAATGGCAAGCATTTAAAGATAGAATGAAAAAATTGCAAAAATTGTTTATACCAATCTGGCATAAAAGGAAATCTAAAAAGGTGACTCAACCGTGGATAACAGGGGAAATTAGAGAAAGCATAAAATCCAAAGATAGGGCGTATAAAATAGCCAAAAAAAGCGCCAGAGCGGAAGATTGGGAACAGTTTAAGATAGAGCAAAGGAGGACAAAGGGCTTAATCAAGAGGGGCAAAATAGCTTACGAAAGCAAGCTGGCGGAAAATATAAAAACTAACTCCAAAAGCTTTTATAAGTATATCAAGAGGAAAAGACTGGTGAAAACCAAAGTTGGTCCATTGCAGTCAGATACGGGGGAATATATAATAGGAAATAAGGAAATGGCAGACCAACTAAATGCATACTTTGGGTCAGTCTTTACGAAGGAAGACACAAAAAACCTCCCTGGGATATCGGGAAAAATAGGGACATTGGCAAAGGAGGAACTGATGCAAATCAATATCTCTAAGGATATGGTGTTAAGGAAGCTAAAGGGATTGAAGGCGGACAAATCCCCAGGGCCTGATAACATGCATCCTAGGGTACTGAAGGAGGTGGCACTAGAGATAGCGGATGCACTAAGTATGATTTTTCAGAATTCATTAGACTCGGGAACAGTGCCCATGGATTGGAGGGTAGCTAACGTTACCCCACTATTCAAAAAGGGGGGTAGGGAAAAAGCAGGTAATTACAGACCTGTAAGCCTTACATCAGTTGTGGGCAAAATGCTGGAGTCCATCATTAAGGATGAAATAGCGGAGCACTTAGCAAATGGGGACAGGATAGAACAGAGTCAACATGGATTTACAAAGGGTAAATCGTGCTTGACTAACCTATTGGAATTTTTTGAGGGAGTAACTGGTAAAATAGATGAGGGAGAGCCAGTAGATGTGGTGTACCTGGACTTCCAAAAGGCCTTCGATAAGGTCCCACATAAAAGATTAGCATGGAAAATTGAAGCTCATGGGATAAAGGGGAAAGTATTGACGTGGATAGAGAACTGGCTGTCAGATAGAAAACAGAGAGTTGGAATAAACGGCTCATTTTCTGAATGGCAGGCAGTAACAAGTGGGGTACCACAGGGATCTGTCCTGGGTCCCCAGCTGTTCACAATTTACATTAATGACCTGGATCAGGGAGTCGGATGCAGCATTTCCAAATTTGCAGACGACACCAAACTAGGAGGGGGGGTGGGCTCAGAGGAGGAGATCTGGAAGCTCCAGAGCGATTTGGACAGACTGGGTGATTGGGCGGATAAATGGCAGATGCACTATAATGTGGACAAGTGCGAAGTTATCCACCTTGGGTGCAGGAACGGGAGGGCAAATTATTATTTAAATGGCAATAAATTGGGAGAGGGGGAAGTACAGAGAGACCTGGGTGTTCTTGTACACCAGTCACTGAAGGCGAGCATGCAGGTGCAACAGGCGGTCAAGAAGGCAAACGGTATGCTGGCCTTCATAGCAAAAGGGTTGGAATACAGGAACAGGGATACCTTGCTGCAGCTGTACAGGGCACTGGTGAGACCACACCTCGAGTACTGTGTACAGTTTTGGTCGCCTCATCTGAGGAAAGATGTTCTTGCCATGGAGGGGGTGCAGCGGCGATTCACCAGGCTGATACCAGGAATGGCGGGATTGACCTATGAGGAGAGACTATGTAGTTTAGGGATGTACACACTGGAGTTTAGAAGATTGAGAGGGGACCTCATAAAAGTGTTTAAAATTCTGACAGGTCTAGACAGACTAGATGCAGAAGGAATGTTTCCCTTGGCGGGTGAGAACAGAACTAGAGGACATAATTTAAGGATAAGGGCTAAACCATTTAGGACAGAAATGAGGGGAAATTTCTTCACTCAGAGAGTGGTGAACCTGTGGAACTCATTGCCACAGAGGGCAGTGTACGCCAGCTCATTAAATATATTTAAGAGGGAATTAGATATATTTCTACAGGCAAAAGGGGTTAAGGGTTACGGAGAGAAGGCGGGGACGGGATACTGAATTGGAGGATCAGCCATGATCACATTAAATGGCGGAGCAGGCTCGAAGGGCCGGATGGCCTACTCCTGCTCCTATCTTCTATGTATCTATGTATCTATGTATACCTCAAACTAATGCAGTACCTCAAACTAAAGCAGTACCTCAAACTAATACAGTCCCTCAAACTAATACAGTACCTCAAACTAATGCAGCACCTCAAACTAATGCAGTACCTCAAACTAATGCATTACATCAAATTAATACACCCCCACAAACTAATACAATACCTCAGACTAATAAAGTACCTCAAACTAATACAGCTAGAGTTTAGAAGAATGAGAGGGGATCTCATTGAAACTTATAAAATTCTAACAGGACTAGACAGACTAAATGCAGGAAGGATGTTCCCGATGGCGGGGGAGACCAGAACCAGGGGTCACAGTCTAAGGATAAGGGGTAAGCCATTTAGGAATGAGATGAGGAGGAATTTCTTCACCCCGACAGTGGTGAACCTGTGGAATTCTCTACCACAGAAGGCAGTTGAGGCCAACTCATTAACTATATTAAAAAAAAGAGTTAGATATATTTCTTAAGGCTAAAGGGATCAAGGGATATGGGGAGAAAGCAGGGACAGTGTACTGAATTGGAAGATCAGCCATGATCTCATTAAATGGCGGAGCAGGCTCGAGGGGACGAATGGCCTACTCCTGCTCCTATCTTCTATGTCTCTATGTTTCTATGTAAACTAATTTGGCAGTGGGTGGGCACCAGGCTGTAGCATTAGGAAGGAGAAACAAGATGCACAAAGGATTGGGAGAGACGGATAACACAAGAGTAAAATATAATAAGGTCCTATGTGGGGTCAGACTAAGACAATACAAGACAGGTTTACAGTGCATGTGGGTAAATGCATGAAGTGTCATAAATAAGGTTGGTGAGCTGCAGGCTGAAATAGCCACATGGAAATATGATGACGTGGTGATAACGGAGTCCTGGCTCAAAAAAGGGCAGGATTGGGTACTAAATATTCCTGGGGAGAAAGTGTTCAGGAAAGAAAGGGAAGGAGAGAAAGGAGGAGGTGTGGCAGTATTGATTCGGGAGAATGTTACAGTGCTGGAGAGAGAGGATGTCCTGGAGGGTTAAAGGACAGAATCTATTTGGTTAGAGTTATGAAATAATAGAGGTGCCATTAAACGACTCGGTGTATTTTATAGGCAACCAACTAGTGGGAAAGATATAGAGGAGCAAACATGCTAAACAGCGGAAGCAGCATGCTATATGCAGGGCTAAGCGATCCCACAATCAACGGATCAGAACAAAGATCTGCAGTCCTGCCACATCCAGTCGAGGATGGTGTTGAACCATTAAACAACAAACGGGAGGAGGAGGCTCCAGGAATATCCCCATCATCAATGAATGTAAAATACAAGACTGAAACGTTTTCAAACATCTTCAGCCAGAAGTGCCAAGTGGAGGATCCATATCGGCCCCCTTCTGAGGTTCCCACCATCACAGAAGCCAGTCTTCAGCCAATTCGATTCACTCCACGTGATAACAAGAAAAGGCTGAGCGCACTGGATACAGCAAAGGCTATGGGCCCCGACAACACACGGCTGTCGTGCTGAAGAAGTGTGCTCCAGAACTAGCCGCGACTCTAGTCTAGCTGCTCCAGTATAGCTACAACACTGGCATCAACCCGACAATGTGGAAAACTGCCCAGATATGTAATGGCCACAAAAAGCAGGACAAATCCAATCCGACCAATTTTCGCCCCATCAGTCTGCTCTCAATCATCAGCAAAGTGATGCAAGGTGTCATCGACAGTGCTATCACGCGGCACTTACTCAGCAATAAGCTGCTCAGGAATGATCAGTTCAGGTTCTGCCAGGACCAATCGGCTCCAGACCACATTACAGCCCGGGTCCAAACTTAGACGAAAGAGCTGAATTCCAGAAGTGAGGTGAGAGTGACAGAATTTGACCGAGTGTGGCATCAAGGAGCCCTAGCAAAATTGAAGTTAATGGGAATCAGGGGGGAAACTCTCCACTGGCTGGAGTCATAACTAGCACAAAGCAAGATGGTTGTGGTTGATGGAGGTCAATCATCTCAGGCCCAGGACATCGCTGCAGGAGTTCCTCAGGGCAAAGTCCGAGGGCCAACCATCTTCAGCTGCTTCATCAATGACCTTCACTACATCATAAGGTCAGAAGTGGGGATGTTCGCTGATTACTGCGCTGTGTTCAGTTCCATTCTCAACTCCTCAGATAAGGAAGCAGTCCATGCCCGCAGGCAACAAGACCTGGTCGAATTTCAAGCTTGGGCTGATAAGTGGCAGGTAACATTCTCACCACAGAAGTGCCAGGCAATGATTATCTCTCTCAATGGTTGTGGAACTGAACCGCACACACAGAGCAGGAAGATCCAGACGCCATCCCCGGACTGCACTTAGTGAGCTGCCCTCTCTCACCCAGTGTGGTACTGAGCACCAACACACACAGAACACAGGAAGATCCCAATCTGCTTGTTCGACCTCTGCTGAGTGAGCTGCCCTCTCTCACCCAGTGTGGTACTGAGCACCACACACACAGAGCACAGGAAGATCCCAATCTGCTTGTTCGACCTCTGCTCTGTGAGCTGCCCTCTCTCAACCAGTGTGGTACTGAGCACCACACGCACAGAAGACAGGAAGATCCCAGTCTCCATGCTAGACATTTGTTGAGTGACCTGCCCTCTCTCACCTGGTGTGGTACTGAGACACACACAAAGAGCAGGATGATCCCAGACTCCATGCCCGGCCTGTGCACAAGAGCTGATGTCTCTCACCCACTGTGGTGCTGAGCCCCACACACAGAGCAGGAACATCCCAGGCTCCATGCCTGGCCCGTGTTGAGTGACCTGCCCTCTCTCACCCAGTGTGGTACTGAGCACGACACACAGAGCACAGGAAGATCCCAGTCTTCTTGTTCGACCTCTGCTGAGTGAGCTGCCCTCTCTCAACCAGTGCGATACGGAGTCCTTCACACAGAGCAGGAAGATCCCAGGCCCCATGCCTGGCCCGTGTTGAGTGACCTGACCTCTCTCAACCAGTGTGATACTGAGCCCCACACACAGAGCAGGAAGGTCCCAGGCTCATGCCTGGCCCGTGTTGAGTGACCTGACCTCTCTCAACCAGTGTGATACTGAGCACCACACACAGAGCAGGAAGATTCCAGGTTCCATCCACGGCCTGCGCTGAGTGAGCTGACCTCTCTCACCACCTGAGGTACTGAGCACGACACACAGAGTAGGAAGAACCCATGCACTATTATCGGCATGTGCTGTTTGAGCTGCTCTCACCCAGGTGTAGTACTGAGCCACACACACACAGGAAAGGAAGATCCCAGGCTCAATGCCCGGCCTGTGCAAAGTGAGCTGACCTCTCTCACCCGGCTGTGGTACTGAGCCGCACACACAGAGCAGGAAGATCCCAGGCTACATGCCTGGCCTGTGCTCGGTGAGCAACCCTCTCTCAACCGGTGTGGTACTGAGCACTACACACTGTGCAGGAAGATCCCAGGCTCTATGCTCGGCCTGTGCAAAGTGAGCTGCCCTCTATCATCCGGTGTGGTACTGAGCACCACACAAACAGAGCATGAAGATCCCAGGCTACATGCCTGGTCTGTGCTCGGTGAGCTGCTCTTTCTTCGCAGGCGTGGTACTGAGCACCACACACACAGAACACAGTCTCCTTGCTCGACCTGTGCTCGGTGAGCTGCCCTCTCTCACGCATTGTGCTACTGAGCCCCACACACAGAGGACAGGAAGATCCCAGTCTCCATGCTCGACCTGTGCTGAGTGAGCGGCCCTCTCTCACCGGGTGTGTTACTGAGACACAGAAAGAGCAGAAAGATCACAGGTTCCATTACCGGCCTGTACACAGTGAGCTGCCTTTCTCATGCATTGTGTGCTGAGCCCAACACACACGGAGCACAGGAATATCCCAGTCTCCATGCTCGACCTGTGCTGAGTGAGCTACCCTCTCTCACCCAGTGTGGTACTGAGAAATACACAGAACAGGAAGATCCCAGGCTCCATGACCGGCCTCTGCACAGTGAGCTGACCTCTCTCGCCCGGTGTGGTGCAGAGCCCCAGAGAGCCTTAAGATCCCAGGCACCATCTCCAGCCTGTGCTGATTGAGCTGACCTCTCTCACCCGGTGTGGTACTGAGCCCCAGACACAGAGCAGGGAGATTCCAGGCTCCATCCCTGGCTTCTGCTCAGTAAGCTGCCCTCGGTCACCCGGTGTGGTACTGAGCACGGCACACACAATGGACAGGAAGGTCCCAGACTCAATGCTCGAAATGTGTTGAATGAGCTGACCTCTCTCATTCGGTGTGGTACTGAGCCCCACACACAGAGCGGGAAGATCCCAGGCTCCATCGCTGGCCTGTGCTCAGTGAGCTGCCCTCTCCCACCTGTTGTGGTACTGAGCTCCACACACACACAGAACCGGAAGATCCTAGAATCCATGCTTGACCTGTGCTGAGTGTGCTGCCCTCTCTCACCCAGTTTTGTACTGAGCCCCACACACAGAGCAGGAATATCCGAGGCTACATCCCCGCCCTATGCTGTGTGAGCTGCTCTCAACCGGTTATGGTACTGAGCACCACACACAGAGCAAGAAGATCCCAGGCTCCATCCCCGGCCTCTGCTGAGTGAGCTGTCCTCTCTCTGCCGGTGAGCTACTGAGCCCCACGTACAGAGCAGGAAGATCCCAGTCTCGATGCGTTGACTTTGCTGAATGAGCTGACCTCTCTCACCTGGTGTGCTACTGAGCCTCATTCACGAAGCAGGTGGATCCCAGGCTCCATGAGCGGCCTGTGCTGAGTGAGCTGGCCTCTCTCACCCGGTGTGGTACTGATCCCCACACACAGAGCAGGAAGATCCCAGGTGTCCGTGGCTTTCTCCGATACCGGTCCCCCATTACACACAGTTCTTGGACGTCAAGATTTCTAAGAACATAATACACACGGCACAGGGTTTTGGCTCAACCTTTGATTAGTTCATTTATTTAACACACACACACAATTACTAACCCAGTATAAATCCCTACGATTTATATCAGGCTGACAACCCCAAAATACACACCCCTACGCAAGGGTCATTTGCATCGATACAATATGACCCGTCCGTGATTTGACTGTTACATATAAAGTTACCCAGACTCAATCACAAAACCCTTATTGTGATCTGACTGAAACTCGCAAACCTACTCAGACTCAATCATAAAAGCCCCCTCTATGATTTGACTGAAACATACAATCACCACTCCCGATTGGCTGTCTCTTGGAGTTGATTGTAGACCTGAATCTTTCTGTTCGCTGTTCTGCCGTCGGCTTCCCACCCATCGTCTTCGGAGTGATCTTACTTTAAACCAAAGCCAACCTTCATTAGTTCCGAGCCCCCTCTGAGCATGCGATGACCATATCAAATTGTGTGAAGTGTTCCTGGTATCGTCCATTGATTTGAGATATCTTTCTGAGAATGCAATCTTCCCCAAGTGACTGCACGTAGGGAGGGAGTGCAGCGAAGATTCACCAGACTGATACCTGGGATGGCAGGAATGGTGTCTGAAGAGAGATTGGGACGATTGGGCTTGTATTCGCTGGAGTTTAGAAGAATGAGAGGGAATCTCATTGAAACTTATACAATTCTAACAAACAAGACAGACTAGATGCAGGAAGGATGCTCCCGGTGGTGGGGGAGTCCAGAACCAGGGGTCACAGTCTAAGGATAAGGTGTAAGCCATTTAGGACTGAGATGAGAGGAATTTCTTCACCCAGAGAGTGGTGAACCTGTGGAATTATCTACCACAGAAGGCAGTTGAGGCCAATTAATTAAATATATTCAAGAAGGAGTTAAATATATGTCTTAAGGTTAAAGCGATCAAGGGCTATGGGTAGAAAGCAGGGACAGGTTACTGAATTTGGATGATCAGCCATGATCTCATTAAATGGCAGAACAGGCTCGAGGGGCCGAATGGCCTACTCCTGCTCCTATCTTCTATGTTTCTATGTTTCTATGGAACAGTGAACAGGGGGAGTAGCTGTTGGTTTCTGTTGGCATTCGTATTCAAAAGGTTCAAGGCTCGGCCCATTTTCTAGGCCTGCACTGAAACTCGTTATTCGGGGGCCATGGTCTGAGGTGGACAATGTAAAGCCTTGAGGTGCATGAATATGCGGATGTTCTCATTCAGATATTAGATTGTCTGTGATCCAGTCTCTTGAAGGTTCGTAGTTTCGGCAGCAATGTTTGAATTAACCCTTTATTGCCCAGATCTTTTTGTGGGCTGTGCACTTCTGGATTTTTATATTTCATAGCGCAATATTTTTACCGTGGGTTGGATGAACGGATCCTACATCACCCCCCTTTAATATTTCTTATATTAGAGAGAATGGGACAGAAACTCGGGTCTCCACGGGTGAGTACATGCTGGGTACTCACTCGTAGACCCAGCGAAAGTGCCGGTTTCGTGCATGCACTGCGCATGCGCTGGAAACCGGCACTTCTGTTCCCCAGAAGGAAGGGGTTCAGAAATCGAACGCGTGCACCGGAGAGTCAGCGCGCACGCAGCAAACTTCGTTTTTTTCCAGGTTTCTCCATGAGTCTAAGTACGGTGAAGCTGCGCGGGGAAAAAGGAGGCGCAAGGACTGCTTTTAACAAGGTAATTGGTGAATTAAGTAAAATTTAAACATTTTTTCAACAGGTTTATCTTTTTTACGTACTTTAAAGAAAGGTAAGTATATTTTTAGCACTGTTAAAAAGTGTAATTAAATTTGTCAAAAATTTAAACTTTTGTTTAATGTAGTTAATTTATGTAATTTATAGTTCTTTTAAAATGTGATATTTTTACTTATTTATTTGAAGTTTTAGTGAGGTATTGGGACCGATCTCTATTCATAGATTTGACAGGTCTTCCTGTCAAAATCTATGAATGAAGACTCCCTGCTCCGATTGGCTCTCCATGGCCCACGTGATCCCAGGGGACGCTTGGAACAAGTTGCGACGCTGGGATACGCAAGCACTGCGCGCCGGCAGCTGCAGGAGGCCCAGGAGCCGAATTCCGCGCGGGCCTGAAGCACAACAGCAGGCTCAGTATGTAAGTACGCGAGCGATTCTTGCACCCGCGGGAAGCGGGAGAGCCGAATTTCTGGCCCATTACTTCCGTCCATTCTTCTGCCGTGGAGGGTGCATTGTCGGTCGCAGCCAAATCTCGCATTTTTTACACAGTCTATTTATTTGATTCTATAATCCCAAATCCCCTTTCTACAATCTTTCCTGTTTTTCCCTTTTTACCCTTCGTTTCTTTTTACACGATAACCTGAGCAGATAGAACACCATAATTAATTGTACAATTAACAATACGTATGAGGCAATTCGGATCCAGGAAGGAATTTCAATATTAAACTCAATGTCCCACAAAGGTGATCATTTCCCTGATCTCTCTCGCGTTTCTCTTTTTTCCTCCCCCAGTACCCTCTTTATCTGATTACATAAGTTATTGACCTGCCTTTGCAGCTGCGTATCATCTATACTATTGACCAGTGGCGTCCCTGTATTAAACACCTTGGCAGCGTCACTGATCTATCTCCTCTTCCGTCTCCCCAAAGCGGTGTGACCGCTGTCAGCTCGTTTATACAAATCCTTCCGACTTTCTTCCCCATAGTTCAACTCGTAGTGTTTTATCACACTATTCAAAAAAGGTGGTGGAGAGAAAACGGTGAATTTTAGACCAGTGAGCCTGACATCGGTAGTGGGGGAAATGCTGGAGTCCATTTCAAAGATGTAATAGCAGAGCACTTGGAAAACAGTGACAGGATCGGACAAAGTTAACATGAATTTACAAAAGGCAAATCGTGCTTGACTAATCTACTGGAATTTTTTGAGGATGTAACTGGTAAAATGGATAAGGGAGAACCAGTGGATGTGGTGTATTTGGACTTTCTGAAGGCCTTTGATAAGGTCCCGCATAAGAGATTAGCGTGTAAATGTAAGGCACATGGGATTGGGGGCAAGGTATTGACTTGGATAGAGAACAGGTTGGCAGACAGAAAGCAAAGAGTTGGAATACATGTTTTTTTTTCGAGTGGCAGGCAGTGACTAGTGGGGATCGGTCTTAGGACCCCAGCTATTCACAATATAATGATCTGGACGATGGCATTGGATTTAACGTCTCTTGCAGATTACACAAAGCTGGGTGGGCGTGTGTGCCGTGAGGAGGATGACGAGAAACTCCAGTATGATTTAGACAGGTTGGGTGATTGGGCAGAAACATCGCAGAAGCAATATAATGTGCATAAGGGCGAGGTTATCCACTTTGGTGTCAAAAACAGGAAGGCAGATTATTATCTGAATGGCAATAGATTGGGAGAAGGGGAAGTGCAACGAGACCTGGGTGTCCTTGTGCACCAGTCGCTGAAGGTAAGCATGCAGGTGCAGCAGGCGGTGAAGAAGACAAATGGTATGTTGACCTTCGTAGCGAAAGGGTTCGAGTACAGGAACAAGGATGTCTTGCTGCAGTTGTACAGGACCTTGGTGAGACGCAATCTTGAGTATTGTGTGCAGTTTTGATCGCCGTATCTGAGGAATGAGGTTCTTGCCATGGAGGGAGTGCAGCGAAGATTCACCAGGCTGAAACCCGGATGGCAGGAATGGCGTATGAGGAGAGATTGGGTCGATTGGGCTTATACTCACTGGAGTTTAGAAGAATGAGAGGGGATCTCATTGAAACTTATAAAATTCTAACAGGACTAGACAGACTAGATGCAGGGAGGATGTTCCCGATGGCGGGGGAGTCCAGCACCAGGGGTCACAGTCTGAGGATAATGTGTAACCCTTTAGGACTGAGATGAGGAGGAATTTCTTCACCCAGAGAGTGGTGAACCTGTGGAATTCTCCACCACAGAAGACCGTAGAGGCCAATTCATTAAATATATTCAAGAAGGAGTTAGATATATTTCTTAAAGCTAAAGGTATCATGGGATATGGGGAGAAGGCAGGTACAGGGTACTGAGTTTAGATGATCAGCCATGATCTCATTGAATGGCGGAGCAGGCTCGAGGTGCTGAATGGCATACTCCTGCTCCTATCTTCTGTGTTTCTATGTTTCTATGTTTCCAATTGCCGGAACATTTCTTTTAATAGTTTCTCGTACAATTTTTCCGTTTCAGCTGGGCACCACTGGCGTAGCCATACCTTTGTCAAATTAAGAATAACAGATGCCACCTCGTAATGCACGTCATGGTACAACACCGTCCCTGTTGGAATCAGTACTAACCCATTCCTAGTTCCGGGTGTCATTATGGGGCACTTAAGCTCTTTATCCCGTGTCTTTGGGGCTGATGGTATGGGCTTCTTATCGTGCGCTACTAGTTCGACAGCATTGACAGCGTTTGGATGATCTGGGACCACACACGAATCGAAACTCTGAGTCCAGCCGATTCCAGACCCGAAATCTTGCCATTGCCGTTTAAAAGCGATGGACACTCCCTTCTGGCATTTACGTTTCGATCCTCCCACACACACATAAACCCCTTGTTCCTCCTTCCACCACTTGCCCCAACATAATTTTACACCCCCCTTTGTCCCCACAATCGATCTGTAGGAGTCGTTCCCCAATCTTTCCCAGTCCGTGGATACATTACCCTTTGCCTTGTCTGTTTTCCGTAGCCACCACCACCATCCCACGGAGATACTTCCCTAGCATTCTAGGCACACTTGCCTTCCCTCGTTCACCAGTACCTTTTTGGTGGTGATATTTAATTTGGGGCAGGGCACTGATGCTTCACCGAATTTTTAACCAGTGTAATTGGAATATTTAGTGGAATTTGACCCCGACCAACCTGGCCATACTCCTTCATGGAAGTATGTAGCTATCCCGTCAGTGCCCCGTGCTCTACCTGCCTGTGTGAGCCCGGCTCCTCCCATACACCCGTAAGTAAACGACATCTCGATGTCGCCTCGCTCCATCTGTCCTGATCTGACCAGGATTACCTACAGGCCCAGCCACAGAGTGCATTCCATCCTGCGCCCTAAGTTCGACTCGCCTCTCAAATAAAGGAAAATAAAAATAGTAACGCTCTGTGAGAGGTCTTCCCTCCACAGTTCAAACTTAGGTTATATACATATTATACATGCTGTGATTGCTGCAATCACCGCGTTCCCTTTTCCTTACTGTCCGGTTGGGACCTCTTGCAGCTCGGGGTCGGTGTGTGAGGAGGCCTCCAAGGCACCCTAGGTCGGGGTGTTCGACTACTCCTTGTCACCGCTCCGCTCTCTGGGTTTTCGTCATCATCTCACAACTTGGGAGAAAAACTTATATTGCTGCAACTCATGATCGTTCCCTGGGCTCTGACTCGTTTTATTCCCCTCTTCCCGGGGTCATAGCGTTTACATTGATTAATGTGAAACCACTTTTTCCGTTTTGGAGCTTCACTGCGTAAACCTTGCCTTGTCCACTGTACTGTACGGCCCCATGTACAGTGGCTCGAAAGCCCCTACCCGGGCATAATTTCTCACCATGACCTGGTCCGCTACCTCCCACTCCTGTACTTTCTGTGGCTCTAACAGCATTCTATTCTTCTTGTGCTGGCTTCCCATGTTATTTGCAGCTTCCCACTGCACTTTCCTCAATGTCTCATACAGGTCTTTTACGAATGTATCCCGGTTGACCTCCCTCATTTGAACTTCGGTCAGGACCGGTACCAACACATGAGTTGGGGTCCTCATCGCACAAACGATAATCAGCTCATACGGAGACTGTCCTGTGCTATTAGAAAGGCTGGCCCTGATATTCATGGGAACTAGAGGCAAGATCTCGTCCCATTTCTTTGGGTACCCCCTTTTCTCCTTCCTAAGCCTTACGTTTAAGGTCCAGTTCATCCTTTCCACTATTCCCGATGATTTGGGGTTGTGGGCGACATGCCATTTTCCCCGTATCCCTAAAAGTTTCAGGGTGGTCTGCATGACTTGTCCTCTGAAATGGCTCCCCTGATCTGATTAAACGGACCTGGGGCAATCCCCATCGGGAGAACACCTCCCTTACTAGGATCTTAGCCGTGTTTAACGCTGTTGCTGTTCGGCAAGTGAAGGCCTCAACCCACATAGAGAAAAAGTCCACCAACACCAGACAATACTTGTTGCCAGGTTTTGTTGTGGGCAGGAGCCCAATGAAGTCTATGTGTATAGAACGCCATGATCCCTCTACCCTCCTAACGTGTCCCAGTGGTGCCTTTCTACGTTGGGGGTCTGGATTATTCTCAGCGCACACTAGGCACTCACTGCAATATTCCTTCACCTCTTCCCTGAGATGAGGCCACCAACCCAACTCCTCCACTTTCTTCCTGGTAGTTTCTGGCCCTGGATGTCCAGCTCCCAGACCCCCGTGAGCGAGCTGCATATATTCCTCCCGGTACTGTGTGGGCACGATCCACCTTTACACTTTAAACTGCATCCCCTCTTTGACCACTATATCTGCTGCTCCAAAAGGGCCATCAATTGGTTCCGCTTCTATCCTATTCTTAATCAGGGTTTTTAAAACCGTATCTTGTGCTTGAACCTGGGTCAGGTCTGGGGGCAACTTCACCTCCTGTGGGCACTCCATATCCCTTATGGCCGCGATAGGTCCAGATCTGTACGAGTCCCAAAGCAGTCACTCCCAGCCCCGCTTTTTTGCCAACTCGTCGGCATTTCCATTTAGTCTCGGTTTTTGAGTGCGCCTTTACTTTTTGAATGTAATACTCCATTTAATTGCCCGTAATGCCCAGGACTGTGTTCAGCATTGCGGCGATTATTAATTGTTTCCTAACACTGGACTTGATTCCTCGTCTAGCCCATATTGCCATATATTCAGTGCAAGAATTGCACGGAAACACATCGAGTCTGAGCATAATGTGTAGGTGTTTGGGAGTTCCTCGGGATGCTTGACCACATAAGCTACAGCCGCCAGCTCGGCCTGCTGTGCGCTCAGTGTGCAGGGGAGTTTGATGGCTTTCTCTATCCCAGCCCCTGGGTCATAAATTCCACACCCTGACCTACCCTCTCACCGAGCTGGACCCATCCACGTATATATCTGTCCCTGCAGGATGTTGCCCAGCCCGCAATCCCACGTCTACATCCCATACCCCTTCTAACGTGCACACGTGATTCGTCCCTGGATAAATCATGTTCAAGGACAGCTTAGGTTCCGCTAATATTTCCACCCTCAGGTTCATCTGGGAGAGTAGCAATGTCCAGCCGGCAATACGACTGCTACTCACTGTCCCATCTTTTATCCTGCCGTCCAATAGCATCTGTATCGGGGTATGACATTTCACTAAGGTTACTAAACATGACACCGTAAATAATTGGAAACGTTTGACGGCCCAATAGCTCGCCAAAAGGTTCTTTCACAGTTCGAGTAACCCCTCTCTACATCTGTCAGGACTCGGGACGCATAAGCCACTGGCCTCAACTTGTCATGTCGTTCTTGGAGCAACACTGCACACAAACTATCCCCAGCAGCTGCAACCTCCTGATAAAAATCTTCGTTTCTGTTTATTGCTCCTAGTGCAGGTGCAGTTTGTAAATTTTCCTTTAGGCGAGTAAATGTCTCCTTACAACAGTCATCCCATTCGACTCCTTTCCTAAGGAGCCGAAGCAAAGGGGCTGCCGTAGCTGCATAGCCTTCAATAAAATCCCTGCAAGACCCTGTCATACCAAGAACATATCTCACCCCAGTTACACTCTTTGGGCGGGTATTTCCTGCACTGCCCTCCTCTTCGCCTCGTCTTAAGCCCTTACCCCTGCCCTAATCGTCAATCCTAAAAATTTCACTTCCTCTTGTCCTATTTGTGCTTTCTTCGTGTTTGCCTTAAACCCTGCCTCCCCCAACAGCTTTAGCAGATCGTCCAGTAGTGGCCCGTGGTCCTCTGCAATTTCACTAATCCCGGACTCGCAAGCACCTGATGCAAAGACACTAATCCCGGACTCGCCAGCACCTGATATAAAGACACGAATCCCGGACTCGCCAGCACCTGATGCAAAGACACTAATCCCGGACTCGCCAGCACCTGATGCATAGACACTAATCCCGGACTCGCCAGCACCTGATGCAAAGACACTAATCCCGGACTCGCCAGCAACTGAAGCAAAGACACTAATCCCGGACTCGCCAGCACGATGAAAAGCGACTAATCCCGGACTCGCCAGCACCTGATGCATATACACTAATCCGGGACTCGCCAGCACCTGATGGAAAGACACTAATCCCGGACTCGCCAGCACCTGATGCAAAGAGACTAATCCCGGACTCGCCAGCACCTGATGCATAGACACTAATCCGAGACTCGCCAGCAACTGAAGCAAAGACACTAATCCCGGACTCGCCAGCACCTGATGCATAGACACTAATCCCGGACTCGCCAGCACCTGATGCAAGACACTAATCCCGGACTCGCCAGCACCTGATGCAAAGACACTAATCCCGGACTCGCCAGCACCTGATGCAAAGACACTAATCCCGGACTCGCCAGCACCTGATGCAAAGACACTAATCCCGGACTCGCCAGCACCTGAAGAAAAGACACTAATCCCGGACTCGCCAGCACCTGATGTAAAGACACTAATCTCGGTCTCGGCAGCAATTTAAGCAAAGACACTAATCCCGGACTCGCCAGCACCTGATGCAAAGAGACTAATCCCGGACTCGCCAGCACCTGATGCATACACACTAATCCCGGACTCGCCAGCCCCTGATGCAAAGACACTAATCCCGGACTCGCCAGCACCTGATGCAAAGAGACTTATCCCGGCCTCGCCAGCACCTGATGCAAAGGCACTAATCCCGGAGTCGCCAGCACCTGATGCATAGACACTAATCCCGGACTCGCAAGCACCTGATGCAAAAACACAAATCCCGGACTCGCCAGCAACTGATGCAAAGACACTAATCCCGGACTCGCCAGCAGCTGATGCATAGACACTAATGCCGGACTCGCCAGCACCTGATGGAAAAACACTAATACCGGAATCGCCAGCACCTGATGCTAAGTCAGGAATCCAGGAATCGCCAGCACCTAATGCAAAAACACTAATACCGTACTCGCCAGCACCTGATGGAAAGCGACTAATCCCGGACTCGCCAGCACCTGATGCAAAGACACTAATCCCGGACTCGCCAGCACCTGATGGAAAGCGACTAATCCCGGACTCGCCAGCACCTGATGCAAAGAGACGTATCCCGGACTCGCCAGCGCCTGATGCATAGACACTAATCCCGGACAAGCCAGCACCTGATGCAAAGACACTAATCCCGGACTCGCCAGCACCTGATGCAAAGACACTAATCCTGGACTCGCCAGCACCTGATGGAAAGACACTAATCCCGGACTCGCCAGCACCTGATGCAAAGACACTAATCCTGGACTCGCCAGCACCTGATGCAAAGAAACTAATCCCGGACACGCCAGCACCAAATGCAAAAACACTCATCCCGGACTCGCCAGCACCTGATGCAAAAACACTAATCCCGGACTCGCCAGCACCTGATGCAAAAACACTAATCCCGGACTTGCCAGCACCTGATGTAAAGACACTAATCCCGGACTCGCCAGCACCTGATGAAAAGACACTAATCCCGGTCTCGCAAGCACCTGATGCAAAGACAGTAATCCCGGTCTCGGCAGCAACTGAAGCAAAGACACTAATCCCGGACACGCCAGCACCTGATGCAAAGACACTAATCCCGGACTCGCCAGCAGCTGATGCAAAAACACTAATCCCGGACTCGCCAGCACCTGATGCAAATACATTAATTCAGGACTCGGCAGCACCTGATGCAAAGAGACTACTCCCGGACTCGCCAGCACCTGATGCAAAGACACTAATCCAGGACTCGCCAGCACCTGATGCATAGACACTAATCCGGGACTCGCCAGCAACTGATGGAAAGGCACTGATCCGGGACTCGCCAGCACCTGATGCAAAGACACTAATCCCGGACTCGGTAGCACCTGATGCAAAGACACTGATCCCGGACTCGCCAGCACCTGATGCAAAGACACTAATCCCGGACTCGGTAGCACCTGATGCATAGAAACTAATTCCTGACGCGCCTGCACCTGATGCACAGACACTAATCCCGGACTAGCCAGCACCTGATGCAAAAACACAAATTCCAGACTCGCCAGCACCTGATGCAAAAACACTCATACCGGACTCGCCAGCAGCTGATGCATGGACACTAATCCCGGTCACGGCAGCAACTGAAGCAAAGACACTAATCCCGGACTCGCCAGCACCTGATGCATATACACTAATCCCGGACTCGCCAGCACCTGATGGAAAGACACTAATCCCGGACACGCCAGCACCTGATGCAAAGACACTTATCCCGGACTCGCCAGCACCTGATGCAAAGGCACTAATCCCGGAGTCGCCAGCACCTGATGCATAGACACTAATCCCGGACTCGCAAGCACCTGATGCAAAAACACAAATCCCGGACTCGCCAGCAACTGATGCAAAGACACTAATCCCGGACTCGCCAGCAGCTGATGCATAGACACTAATGCCGGACTCGCCAGCACCTGATGGAAAAACACTAATACCGGAATCGCCAGCACCTGATGCTAAGTCAGGAATGCAGGAATCGCCAGCACCCAATGCAATAACACTAATACCGGACTCGCCAGCACCTGATGGAATGCGACTAATCCCGGGCTCGCCAGCACCTGATGCAAAGACACTAATCCCGGACTCGCCAGCACCTGATGGAAAGCGACTAATCCCGGACTCGCCAGCACCTGATGCAAGGAGACTTATCCCGGACACGCCAGCGCCTGATGCACAGACACTAATCCCGGACAAGCCAGCACCTGATGCAAAGACACTAATCCCGGACTCGCCAGCACCTGATGCAAAGACACTAATCCTGGACTCGCCAGCACCTGATGGAAAGACACTAATCCCGGACTCGCCAGCACCTGATGCAAAGACACTAATCCTGGACTCGGCAGCACCTGATGCAAAGAAACTAATCCCGGACACGCCAGCACCAGATGCAAAAACACTCATCCCGGACTCGCCAGCACCTGATGCAAAAACACTAATCCCGGACTCGCCAGCACCTGATGCAAAAACACTAATCCCGGACTTGCCAGCACCTGATGGAAAGACACTAATCCCGGACTCGCCAGCACCTGATGAAAAGACACTAATCCCGGTCTCGCCAGCACCTGATGCAAAGACAGTAATCCCGGTCTCGGCAGCAACTGAAGCAAAGACACTAATCCCGGACACGCCAGCACCTGATGCAAAGACACTAATCCCGGACTCGCCAGCAGCTGATGCAAAAACACTAATCCCGGACTCGCCAGCACCTGATGCAAATACATTAATTCAGGACTCAGCAGCACCTGATGCAAAGAGACTACTCCCGGACTCGCCAGCACCTGATGGAAAGTCACTAATCCCGGACTCGCCAGCACCTGATGCATAGACACCAATCCGGGACTCGCCAGCAACTGATGGAAAGGCACTGATCCGGGACTCGCCAGCACCTGATGCAAAGACACTAATCCCGGACTCGGTAGCACCTGATGTAAAGACACTAATCCCGGACTCGCCAGCAACTGATGCAAAGACACTAATCCCGGACTCGCCAGCACCTGATGCATAGACACTAATCCGGGACTCGCCAGCAACTGATGGAAAGGCACTGATCCGGGACTCGCCAGCACCTGATGCAAAGACACTAATCCCGGACTCGGTAGCACCTGATGCAAAGACACTGATCCCGGACTCGCCAGCACCTGATGCAAAGACACTAATCCCGGACTCGGTAGCACCTGATGCATAGAAACTAATTCCTGACGCGCCTGCACCTGATGCACAGACACTAATCCCGGACTAGCCAGCACCTGATGCAAAAACACAAATCCCAGACTCGCCAGCACCTGATGCAAAAACACTCAGACCGGACTCGCCAGCACCTGATGCATGGACACTAATCTCGGTCACGGCAGCAACTGAAGCAAAGACACTAATCCCGGACTCGCCAGCACCTGATGCATATACACTAATCCCGGACTCGCCAGCACCTGATGGAAAGACACTAATCCCGGACACGCCAGCACCTGATGCAAAGACACTTATCCCGGACTCGCCAGCACCTGATGCAAAGGCACTAATCCCGGAGTCGCCAGCACCTGATGCATAGACACTAATCCCGGACTCGCAAGCACCTGATGCAAAAACACAAATCCCGGACTCGCCAGCAACTGATGCAAAGACACTAATCCCGGACTCGCCAGCAGCTGATGCATAGACACTAATGCCGGACTCGCCAGCACCTGATGGAAAAACACTAATACCGGAATCGCCAGCACCTGATGCTAAGTCAGGAATGCAGGAATCGCCAGCACCCAATGCAAAAACACTAATACCGGACTCGCCAGCACCTGATGGAATGCGACTAATCCCGGGCTCGCCAGCACCTGATGCAAAGACACTAATCCTGGACTCGCCAGCAGCTGATGCAAAGACAGTAATCCCGGTCTCGGCAGCAACTGAAGCAAAGACACTAATCCCGGACACGCCAGCACCTGATGCAAAGACACTAATCCCGGACTCGCCAGCAGCTGATGCAAAAACACCAATCCCGGATTCGCCAGCACCTGATGCAAATACATTAATTCAGGACTCGGCAGCACCTGATGCAAAGAGACTACTCCCGGACTCGCCAGCACCTGATGGAAAGTCACTAATCCCGGACTCGCCAGCACCTGATGCATAGACACCAATCCGGGACTCGCCAGCAACTGATGGAAAGGCACTGATCCGGGACTCGCCAGCACCTGATGCAAAGACACTAATCCCGGACTCGGTAGCACCTGATGCAAAGACACTAATCCCGGACTCGCCAGCAACTGATGCAAAGACACTAATCCCGGACTCGCCAGCACCTGATGCATAGACACTAATCCGGGACTCGCCAGCAACTGATGGAAAGGCACTGATCCGGGACTCGCCAGCACCTGATGCAAAGACACTAATCCCGGACTCGGTAGCACCTGATGCAAAGACACTGATCCCGGACTCGCCAGCACCTGATGCAAAGACACTAATCCCGGACTCGGTAGCACCTGATGCATAGAAACTAATTCCTGACGCGCCTGCACCTGATGCACAGACACTAATCCCGGACTAGCCAGCACCTGATGCAAAAACACAAATCCCAGACTCGCCAGCACCTGATGCAAAAACACTCATACCGGACTCGCCAGCACCTGATGCATGGACACTAATCCCGGTCACGGCAGCAACTGAAGCAAAGACACTAATCCCGGACTCGCCAGCACCTGATGCATATACACTAATCCCGGACTCGCCAGCACCTGATGGAAAGACACTAATCCCGGACACGCCAGCACCTGATGCAAAGACACTTATCCCGGACTCGCCAGCACCTGATGCAAAGGCACTAATCCCGGAGTCGCCAGCACCTGATGCATAGACACTAATCCCGGACTCGCAAGCACCTGATGCAAAAACACAAATCCCGGACTCGCCAGCAACTGATGCAAAGACACTAATCCCGGACTCGCCAGCAGCTGATGCATAGACACTAATGCCGGACTCGCCAGCACCTGATGGAAAAACACTAATACCGGAATCGCCAGCACCTGATGCTAAGTCAGGAATGCAGGAATCGCCAGCACCCAATGCAAAAACACTAATACCGGACTCGCCAGCACCTGATGGAATGCGACTAATCCCGGGCTCGCCAGCACCTGATGCAAAGACACTAATCCTGGACTCGCCAGCAGCTGATGCAAAAATACTAATCCCGGACTCGCCAGCACCTGATGCAAATACATTAATTCAGGACTCGGCAGCACCTGATGCAAAGAGACTACTCCCGGACTCGCCAGCACCTGATGGAAAGTCACGAATCCCGGACTCGCCAGCACCTGATGCATAGACACTAATCCGGGACTCGCCAGCAACTGATGGAAAGGCACTGATCCGGGACTCGCCAGCACCTGATGCAAAGACACTAATCCCGGACTCGGTAGCACCTGATGCAAAGACACTAATCCCGGACTCGCCAGCACCTGATGCAAAGACACTAATCCCGGACTCGCCAGCACCTGATGCACAGACACTAATCCCGGACTAGCCAGCACCTGATGCAAAAACACAAATCCCAGACTCGCCAGCACCTGATGCAAAAACACTCATACCGGACTCGCCAGCACCTGATGCATGGACACTAATCCCGGTCACGGCAGCAACTGAAGCAAAGACACTAATCCCGGAGTCGCCAGCACCTGATGCAAAGAGACTAATCCCGGACACGCCAGCACCTGATGCAAAGAGACTAATCCCGGACTCGCCAGCACCTGATGCATAAACACTAATCCCGGACTCGCCAGCACCTGATGCAAAGACACTAATCCCGGACTCGCCAGCACCTGATGCATAGACACTAATCCCGGACTCGCCAGCACCTGATGCAAAAACACTAATCCTGGAGTCACCAGCACCTGATGCATAGACACTAATCCCGGACTCGCCAGCACCTGATGCAAAAACACTAATCCTGGACTCGCCAGCACCTGATGCAAAGACACTAATCCCGGACTCGCCAGCACCTGATGCAAAGAGACTACTCCCGGCCTCGCCAGCACCTGATGTAAAGACACTAATCTCGGTCTCGGCAGCAATTTAAGCAAAGACACTAATCCCGGACTCGCCAGCACCTGATGCAAAGAGACTAATCCCGGACTCGCCAGCACCTGATGCATACACACTAATCCCGGACTCGCCAGCCCCTGATGCAAAGACACTAATCCCGGACTCGCCAGCACCTGATGCAAAGAGACTTATCCCGGACTCGCCAGCACCTGATGCAAAGGCACTAATCCCGGAGTCGCCAGCACCTGATGCATAGACACTAATCCCGGACTCGCAAGCACCTGATGCAAAAACACAAATCCCGGACTCGCCAGCAACTGATGCAAAGACACTAATCCCGGACTCGCCAGCAGCTGATGCATAGACACTAATGCCGGACTCGCCAGCACCTGATGGAAAAACACTAATACCGGAATCGCCAGCACCTGATGCTAAGTCAGGAATCCAGGAATCGCCAGCACCTAATGCAAAAACACTAATACCGTACTCGCCAGCACCTGATGGAAAGCGACTAATCCCGGACTCGCCAGCATCTGATGCAAAGACACTAATCCCGGACTCGCCAGCAACTGATGGAAAGCGACTAATCCCGGACTCGCCAGCACCTGATGCAAAGAGACGTATCCCGGACTCGCCAGCGCCTGATGCATAGACACTAATCCCGGACAAGCCAGCACCTGATGCAAAGACACTAATCCCGGACTCGCCAGCACCTGATGCAAAGACACTAATCCTGGACTCGCCAGCACCTGATGGAAAGACACTAATCCCGGACTCGCCAGCACCTGATGCAAAGACACTAATCCTGGACTTGCCAGCACCTGATGCAAAGAAACTAATCCCGGACTCGCCAGCACCAAATGCAAAAACACTCATCCCGGACTCGCCAGCACCTGATGCAAAAACACTAATCCCGGACACGCCAGCACCAAATGCAAAAACACTCATCCCGGACTCGCCAGCACCTGATGCAAAGACACTAATCCCGGACACGCCAGCACCAAATGCAAAAACACTCATCCCGGACTCGCCAGCACCTGATGCAAAAACACTAATCCCGGACTCGCCAGCACCTGATGCAAAAACACTAATCCCGGACTTGCCAGCACCTGATGTAAAGACACTAATCCGGACTCGCCAGCACCTGATGAAAAGACACTAATCCCGGTCTCGCAAGCACCTGATGCAAAGACAGTAATCCCGGTCTCGGCAGCAACTGAAGCAAAGACACTAATCCCGGACACGCCAGCACCTGATGCAAAGACACTAATCCCGGACTCGCCAGCAGCTGATGCAAAAACACTAATCCCGGACTCGCCAGCACCTGATGCAAATACATTAATTCAGGACTCGGCAGCACCTGATGCAAAGAGACTACTCCCGGACTCGCCAGCACCTGATGCAAAGACACTAATCCAGGACTCGCCAGCACCTGATGCATAGACACTAATCCGGGACTCGCCAACAACTGATGGAAAGGCACTGATCCGGGACTCGCCAGCACCTGATGCAAAGACACTAATCCCGGACTCGGTAGCACCTGATGCAAAGACACTGATCCCGGACTCGCCAGCACCTGATGCAAAGACACTAATCCCGGACTCGGTAGCACCTGATGCATAGAAACTAATTCCTGACGCGCCTGCACCTGATGCACAGACACTAATCCCGGACTAGCCAGCACCTGATGCAAAAACACTCATACCGGACTCGCCAGCACCTGATGCATGGACACTAATCCCGGTCACGGCAGCAACTGAAGCAAAGACACTAATCCCGGACTCGCCAGCACCTGATGCATATACACTAATCCCGGACTCGCCAGCACCTGATGGAAAGACACTAATCCCGGACACGCCAGCACCTGATGCAAAGACACTTATCCCGGACTCGCCAGCACCTGATGCAAAGGCACTAATCCCGGAGTCGCCAGCACCTGATGCATAGACACTAATCCCGGACTCGCAAGCACCTGATGCAAAAACACAAATCCCGGACTCGCCAGCAACTGATGCAAAGACACTAATCCCGGACTCGCCAGCAGCTGATGCATAGACACTAATGCCGGACTCGCCAGCACCTGATGGAAAAACACTAATACCGGAATCGCCAGCACCTGATGCTAAGTCAGGAATGCAGGAATCGCCAGCACCCAATGCAAAAACACTAATACCGGACTCGCCAGCACCTGATGGAATGCGACTAATCCCGGGCTCGCCAGCACCTGATGCAAAGACACTAATCCCGGACTCGCCAGCACCTGATGGAAAGCGACTAATCCCGGACTCGCCAGCACCTGATGCAAGGAAACTTATCCCGGACACGCCAGCGCCTGATGCACAGACACTAATCCCGGACAAGCCAGCACCTGATGCAAAGACACTAATCCCGGACTCGCCAGCACCTGATGCAAAGACACTAATCCTGGACTCGCCAGCACCTGATGGAAAGACACTAATCCCGGACTCGCCAGCACCTGATGCAAAGACACTAATCCTGGACTCGGCAGCACCTGATGCAAAGAAACTAATCCCGGACACGCCAGCACCAGATGCAAAAACACTCATCCCGGACTCGCCAGCACCTGATGCAAAAACACTAATCCCGGACTCGCCAGCACCTGATGCAAAAACACTAATCCCGGACTTGCCAGCACCTGATGGAAAGACACTAATCCCGGACTCGCCAGCACCTGATGAAAAGACACTAATCCCGGTCTCGCCAGCACCTGATGCAAAGACAGTAATCCCGGTCTCGGCAGCAACTGAAGCAAAGACACTAATCCCGGACACGCCAGCACCTGATGCAAAGACACTAATCCCGGACTCACCAGCAGCTGATGCAAAAACACTAATCCCGGACTCGCCAGCACCTGATGCAAATACATTAATTCAGGACTCGGCAGCACCTGATGCAAAGAGACTACTCCCGGACTCGCCAGCACCTGATGGAAAGTCACTAATCCCGGACTCGCCAGCACCTGATGCATAGACACCAATCCGGGACTCGCCAGCAACTGATGGAAAGGCACTGATCCGGGACTCGCCAGCACCTGATGCAAAGACACTACTCCCGGACTCGGTAGCACCTGATGCAAAGACACTAATCCCGGACTCGCCAGCAACTGATGCAAAGACACTAATCCCGGACTCGCCAGCACCTGATGCATAGACACTAATCCGGGACTCGCCAGCAACTGATGGAAAGGCACTGATCCGGGACTCGCCAGCACCTGATGCAAAGACACTAATCCCGGACTCGGTAGCACCTGATGCAAAGACACTGATCCCGGACTCGCCAGCACCTGATGCAAAGACACTAATCCCGGACTCGGTAGCACCTGATGCATAGAAACTAATTCCTGACGCGCCTGCACCTGATGCACAGACACTAATCCCGGACTAGCCAGCACCTGATGCAAAAACACAAATCCCAGACTCGCCAGCACCTGATGCAAAAACACTCATACCGGACTCGCCAGCACCTGATGCATGGACACTAATCCCGGTCACGGCAGCAACTGAAGCAAAGACACTAATCCCGGACTCGCCAGCACCTGATGCATATACACTAATCCCGGACTCGCCAGCACCTGATGGAAAGACACTAATCCCGGACACGCCAGCACCTGATGCAAAGACACTTATCCCGGACTCGCCAGCACCTGATGCAAAGGCACTAATCCCGGAGTCGCCAGCACCTGATGCATAGACACTAATCCCGGACTCGCAAGCACCTGATGCAAAAACACAAATCCCGGACTCGCCAGCAACTGATGCAAAGACACTAATCCCGGACTCGCCAGCAGCTGATGCATAGACACTAATGCCGGACTCGCCAGCACCTGATGGAAAAACACTAATACCGGAATCGCCAGCACCTGATGCTAAGTCAGGAATGCAGGAATCGCCAGCACCCAATGCAAAAACACTAATACCGGACTCGCCAGCACCTGATGGAATGCGACTAATCCCGGGCTCGCCAGCACCTGATGCAAAGACACTAATCCTGGACTCGCCAGCAGCTGATGCAAAGACAGTAATCCCGATCTCGGCAGCAACTGAAGCAAAGACACTAATCCCGGACACGCCAGCACCTGATGCAAAGACACTAATCCCGGACTCGCCAGCAGCTGATGCAAAAACACTAATCCCGGACTCGCCAGCACCTGATGCAAATACATTAATTCAGGACTCGGCAGCACCTGATGCAAAGAGACTACTCCCGGACTCGCCAGCACCTGATGGAAAGTCACTAATCCCGGACTCGCCAGCACCTGATGCATAGACACCAATCCGGGACTCGCCAGCAACTGATGGAAAGGCACTGATCCGGGACTCGCCAGCACCTGATGCAAAGACACTAATCCCGGACTCGGTAGCACCTGATGCAAAGACACTAATCCCGGACTCGCCAGCAACTGATGCAAAGACACTAATCCCGGACTCGCCAGCACCTGATGCATAGACACTAATCCGGGACTCGCCAGCAACTGATGGAAAGGCACTGATCCGGGACTCGCCAGCACCTGATGCAAAGACACTAATCCCGGACTCGGTAGCACCTGATGCAAAGACACTGATCCCGGACTCGCCAGCAACTGATGCAAAGACACTAATCCCGGACTCGCCAGCACCTGATGCATAGACACTAATCCGGGACTCGCCAGCAACTGATGGAAAGGCACTGATCCGGGACTCGCCAGCACCTGATGCAAAGACACTAATCCCGGACTCGGTAGCACCTGATGCAAAGACACTGATCCCGGACTCGCCAGCACCTGATGCAAAGACACTAATCCCGGACTCGGTAGCACCTGATGCATAGAAACTAATTCCTGACGCGCCTGCACCTGATGCACAGACACTAATCCCGGACTAGCCAGCACCTGATGCAAAAACACAAATCCCAGACTCGCCAGCACCTGATGCAAAAACACTCATACCGGACTCGCCAGCACCTGATGCATGGACACTAATCCCGGTCACGGCAGCAACTGAAGCAAAGACACTAATCCCGGACTCGCCAGCACCTGATGCATATACACTAATCCCGGACTCGCCAGCACCTGATGGAAAGACACTAATCCCGGACACGCCAGCACCTGATGCAAAGACACTTATCCCGGACTCGCCAGCACCTGATGCAAAGGCACTAATCCCGGAGTCGCCAGCACCTGATGCATAGACACTAATCCCGGACTCGCAAGCACCTGATGCAAAAACACAAATCCCGGACTCGCCAGCAACTGATGCAAAGACACTAATCCCGGACTCGCCAGCAGCTGATGCATAGACACTAATGCCGGACTCGCCAGCACCTGATGGAAAAACACTAATACCGGAATCGCCAGCACCTGATGCTAAGTCAGGAATGCAGGAATCGCCAGCACCCAATGCAAAAACACTAATACCGGACTCGCCAGCACCTGATGGAATGCGACTAATCCCGGGCTCGCCAGCACCTGATGCAAAGACACTAATCCTGGACTCGCCAGCAGCTGATGCAAAAATACTAATCCCGGACTCGCCAGCACCTGATGCAAATACATTAATTCAGGACTCGGCAGCACCTGATGCAAAGAGACTACTCCCGGACTCGCCAGCACCTGATGGAAAGTCACGAATCCCGGACTCGCCAGCACCTGATGCATAGACACTAATCCGGGACTCGCCAGCAACTGATGGAAAGGCACTGATCCGGGACTCGCCAGCACCTGATGCAAAGACACTAATCCCGGACTCGGTAGCACCTGATGCAAAGACACTAATCCCGGACTCGCCAGCACCTGATGCAAAGACACTAATCCCGGACTCGCCAGCACCTGATGCACAGACACTAATCCCGGACTAGCCAGCACCTGATGCAAAAACACAAATCCCAGACTCGCCAGCACCTGATGCAAAAACACTCATACCGGACTCGCCAGCACCTGATGCATGGACACTAATCCCGGTCACGGCAGCAACTGAAGCAAAGACACTAATCCCGGAGTCGCCAGCACCTGATGCAAAGAGACTAATCCCGGACACGCCCGCACCTGATGCAAAGAGACTAATCCCGGACTCGCCAGCACCTGATGCATAAACACTAACCCCGGACTCGCCAGCACCTGATGCAAAGACACTAATCCCGGACTCGCCAGCACCTGATGCATAGACACTAATCCCGGACTCGCCAGCACCTGATGCAAAAACACTAATCCTGGAGTCACCAGCACCTGATGCATAGACACTAATCCCGGACTCGCCAGCACCTGATGCAAAAACACTAATCCTGGACTCGCCAGCACCTGATGCAAAGACACTAATCCCGGACTCGCCAGCACCTGATGCAAAGAGACTACTCCCGGCCTCGCCAGCACCTGATGTAAAGACACTAATCTCGGTCTCGGCAGCAATTTAAGCAAAGACACTAATCCCGGACTCGCCAGCACCTGATGCAAAGAGACTAATCCCGGACTCGCCAGCACCTGATGCATACACACTAATCCCGGACTCGCCAGCCCCTGATGCAAAGACACTAATCCCGGACTCGCCAGCACCTGATGCAAAGAGACTTATCCCGGACTCGCCAGCACCTGATGCAAAGGCACTAATCCCGGAGTCGCCAGCACATGATGCATAGACACTAATCCCGGACTCGCAAGCACCTGATGCAAAAACACAAATCCCGGACTCGCCAGCAACTGATGCAAAGACACTAATCCCGGACTCGCCAGCAGCTGATGCATAGACACTAATGCCGGACTCGCCAGCACCTGATGGAAAAACACTAATACCGGAATCGCCAGCACCTGATGCTAAGTCAGGAATCCAGGAATCGCCAGCACCTAATGCAAAAACACTAATACCGTACTCGCCAGCACCTGATGGAAAGCGACTAATCCCGGACTCGCCAGCATCTGATGCAAAGACACTAATCCCGGACTCGCCAGCAACTGATGGAAAGCGACTAATCCCGGACTCGCCAGCACCTGATGCAAAGAGACGTATCCCGGACTCGCCAGCGCCTGATGCATAGACACTAATCCCGGACAAGCCAGCACCTGATGCAAAGACACTAATCCCGGACTCGCCAGCACCTGATGCAAAGACACTAATCCTGGACTCGCCAGCACCTGATGGAAAGACACTAATCCCGGACTCGCCAGCACCTGATGCAAAGACACTAATCCTGGACTTGCCAGCACCTGATGCAAAGAAACTAATCCCGGACTCGCCAGCACCAAATGCAAAAACACTCATCCCGGACTCGCCAGCACCTGATGCAAAAACACTAATCCCGGACACGCCAGCACCAAATGCAAAAACACTCATCCCGGACTCGCCAGCACCTGATGCAAAGACACTAATCCCGGACACGCCAGCACCAAATGCAAAAACACTCATCCCGGACTCGCCAGCACCTGATGCAAAAACACTAATCCCGGACTCGCCAGCACCTGATGCAAAAACACTAATCCCGGACTTGCCAGCACCTGATGTAAAGACACTAATCCCGGACTCGCCAGCACCTGATGAAAAGACACTAATCCCGGTCTCGCAAGCACCTGATGCAAAGACAGTAATCCCGGTCTCGGCAGCAACTGAAGCAAAGACACTAATCCCGGACACGCCAGCACCTGATGCAAAGACACTAATCCCGGACTCGCCAGCAGCTGATGCAAAAACACTAATCCCGGACTCGCCAGCACCTGATGCAAATACATTAATTCAGGACTCGGCAGCACCTGATGCAAAGAGACTACTCCCGGACTCGCCAGCACCTGATGCAAAGACACTAATCCAGGACTCGCCAGCACCTGATGCATAGACACTAATCCGGGACTCGCCAACAACTGATGGAAAGGCACTGATCCGGGACTCGCCAGCACCTGATGCAAAGACACTAATCCCGGACTCGGTAGCACCTGATGCAAAGACACTGATCCCGGACTCGCCAGCACCTGATGCAAAGACACTAATCCCGGACTCGGTAGCACCTGATGCATAGAAACTAATTCCTGACGCGCCTGCACCTGATGCACAGACACTAATCCCGGACTAGCCAGCACCTGATGCAAAAACACTCATACCGGACTCGCCAGCACCTGATGCATGGACACTAATCCCGGTCACGGCAGCAACTGAAGCAAAGACACTAATCCCGGACTCGCCAGCACCTGATGCATATACACTAATCCCGGACTCGCCAGCACCTGATGGAAAGACACTAATCCCGGACACGCCAGCACCTGATGCAAAGACACTTATCCCGGACTCGCCAGCACCTGATGCAAAGGCACTAATCCCGGAGTCGCCAGCACCTGATGCATAGACACTAATCCCGGACTCGCAAGCACCTGATGCAAAAACACAAATCCCGGACTCGCCAGCAACTGATGCAAAGACACTAATCCCGGACTCGCCAGCAGCTGATGCATAGACACTAATGCCGGACTCGCCAGCACCTGATGGAAAAACACTAATACCGGAATCGCCAGCACCTGATGCTAAGTCAGGAATGCAGGAATCGCCAGCACCCAATGCAAAAACACTAATACCGGACTCGCCAGCACCTGATGGAATGCGACTAATCCCGGGCTCGCCAGCACCTGATGCAAAGACACTAATCCCGGACTCGCCAGCACCTGATGGAAAGCGACTAATCCCGGACTCGCCAGCACCTGATGCAAGGAAACTTATCCCGGACACGCCAGCGCCTGATGCACAGACACTAATCCCGGACAAGCCAGCACCTGATGCAAAGACACTAATCCCGGACTCGCCAGCACCTGATGCAAAGACACTAATCCTGGACTCGCCAGCACCTGATGGAAAGACACTAATCCCGGACTCGCCAGCACCTGATGCAAAGACACTAATCCTGGACTCGGCAGCACCTGATGCAAAGAAACTAATCCCGGACACGCCAGCACCAGATGCAAAAACACTCATCCCGGACTCGCCAGCACCTGATGCAAAAACACTAATCCCGGACTCGCCAGCACCTGATGCAAAAACACTAATCCCGGACTTGCCAGCACCTGATGGAAAGACACTAATCCCGGACTCGCCAGCACCTGATGAAAAGACACTAATCCCGGTCTCGCCAGCACCTGATGCAAAGACAGTAATCCCGGTCTCGGCAGCAACTGAAGCAAAGACACTAATCCCGGACACGCCAGCACCTGATGCAAAGACACTAATCCCGGACTCACCAGCAGCTGATGCAAAAACACTAATCCCGGACTCGCCAGCACCTGATGCAAATACATTAATTCAGGACTCGGCAGCACCTGATGCAAAGAGACTACTCCCGGACTCGCCAGCACCTGATGGAAAGTCACTAATCCCGGACTCGCCAGCACCTGATGCATAGACACCAATCCGGGACTCGCCAGCAACTGATGGAAAGGCACTGATCCGGGACTCGCCAGCACCTGATGCAAAGACACTACTCCCGGACTCGGTAGCACCTGATGCAAAGACACTAATCCCGGACTCGCCAGCAACTGATGCAAAGACACTAATCCCGGACTCGCCAGCACCTGATGCATAGACACTAATCCGGGACTCGCCAGCAACTGATGGAAAGGCACTGATCCGGGACTCGCCAGCACCTGATGCAAAGACACTAATCCCGGACTCGGTAGCACCTGATGCAAAGACACTGATCCCGGACTCGCCAGCACCTGATGCAAAGACACTAATCCCGGACTCGGTAGCACCTGATGCATAGAAACTAATTCCTGACGCGCCTGCACCTGATGCACAGACACTAATCCCGGACTAGCCAGCACCTGATGCAAAAACACAAATCCCAGACTCGCCAGCACCTGATGCAAAAACACTCATACCGGACTCGCCAGCACCTGATGCATGGACACTAATCCCGGTCACGGCAGCAACTGAAGCAAAGACACTAATCCCGGACTCGCCAGCACCTGATGCATATACACTAATCCCGGACTCGCCAGCACCTGATGGAAAGACACTAATCCCGGACACGCCAGCACCTGATGCAAAGACACTTATCCCGGACTCGCCAGCACCTGATGCAAAGGCACTAATCCCGGAGTCGCCAGCACCTGATGCATAGACACTAATCCCGGACTCGCAAGCACCTGATGCAAAAACACAAATCCCGGACTCGCCAGCAACTGATGCAAAGACACTAATCCCGGACTCGCCAGCAGCTGATGCATAGACACTAATGCCGGACTCGCCAGCACCTGATGGAAAAACACTAATACCGGAATCGCCAGCACCTGATGCTAAGTCAGGAATGCAGGAATCGCCAGCACCCAATGCAAAAACACTAATACCGGACTCGCCAGCACCTGATGGAATGCGACTAATCCCGGGCTCGCCAGCACCTGATGCAAAGACACTAATCCTGGACTCGCCAGCAGCTGATGCAAAGACAGTAATCCCGATCTCGGCAGCAACTGAAGCAAAGACACTAATCCCGGACACGCCAGCACCTGATGCAAAGACACTAATCCCGGACTCGCCAGCAGCTGATGCAAAAACACTAATCCCGGACTCGCCAGCACCTGATGCAAATACATTAATTCAGGACTCGGCAGCACCTGATGCAAAGAGACTACTCCCGGACTCGCCAGCACCTGATGGAAAGTCACTAATCCCGGACTCGCCAGCACCTGATGCATAGACACCAATCCGGGACTCGCCAGCAACTGATGGAAAGGCACTGATCCGGGACTCGCCAGCACCTGATGCAAAGACACTAATCCCGGACTCGGTAGCACCTGATGCAAAGACACTAATCCCGGACTCGCCAGCAACTGATGCAAAGACACTAATCCCGGACTCGCCAGCACCTGATGCATAGACACTAATCCGGGACTCGCCAGCAACTGATGGAAAGGCACTGATCCGGGACTCGCCAGCACCTGATGCAAAGACACTAATCCCGGACTCGGTAGCACCTGATGCAAAGACACTGATCCCGGACTCGCCAGCACCTGATGCAAAGACACTAATCCCGGACTCGGTAGCACCTGATGCATAGAAACTAATTCCTGACGCGCCTGCACCTGATGCACAGACACTAATCCCGGACTAGCCAGCACCTGATGCAAAAACACAAATCCCAGACTCGCCAGCACCTGATGCAAAAACACTCATACCGGACTCGCCAGCACCTGATGCATGGACACTAATCCCGGTCACGGCAGCAACTGAAGCAAAGACACTAATCCCGGACTCGCCAGCACCTGATGCATATACACTAATCCCGGACTCGCCAGCACCTGATGGAAAGACACTAATCCCGGACACGCCAGCACCTGATGCAAAGACACTTATCCCGGACTCGCCAGCACCTGATGCAAAGGCACTAATCCCGGAGTCGCCAGCACCTGATGCATAGACACTAATCCCGGACTCGCAAGCACCTGATGCAAAAACACAAATCCCGGACTCGCCAGCAACTGATGCAAAGACACTAATCCCGGACTCGCCAGCAGCTGATGCATAGACACTAATGCCGGACTCGCCAGCACCTGATGGAAAAACACTAATACCGGAATCGCCAGCACCTGATGCTAAGTCAGGAATGCAGGAATCGCCAGCACCCAATGCAAAAACACTAATACCGGACTCGCCAGCACCTGATGGAATGCGACTAATCCCGGCTCGCCAGCACCTGATGCAAAGACACTAATCCTGGACTCGCCAGCAGCTGATGCAAAAATACTAATCCCGGACTCGCCAGCACCTGATGCAAATACATTAATTCAGGACTCGGCAGCACCTGATGCAAAGAGACTACTCCCGGACTCGCCAGCACCTGATGGAAAGTCACGAATCCCGGACTCGCCAGCACCTGATGCATAGACACTAATCCCGGACTCGGTAGCACCTGATGCAAAGACACTAATCCCGGACTCGCCAGCACCTGATGCAAAGACACTAATCCCGGACTCGCCAGCACCTGATGCACAGACACTAATCCCGGACTAGCCAGCACCTGATGCAAAAACACAAATCCCAGACTCGCCAGCACCTGATGCAAAAACACTCATACCGGACTCGCCAGCACCTGATGCATGGACACTAATCCCGGTCACGGCAGCAACTGAAGCAAAGACACTAATCCCGGAGTCGCCAGCACCTGATGCAAAGAGACTAATCCCGGACTCGCCAGCACCTGATGCAAAGACACTAATCCCGGACTCGGTAGCACCTGATGCAAAGACACTGATCCCGGACTCGCCAGCACCTGATGCAAAGACACTAATCCCGGACTCGGTAGCACCTGATGCATAGAAACTAATTCCTGACGCGCCTGCACCTGATGCACAGACACTAATCCCGGACTAGCCAGCACCTGATGCAAAAACACTCATACCGGACTCGCCAGCACCTGATGCATGGACACTAATCCCGGTCACGGCAGCAACTGAAGCAAAGACACTAATCCCGGACTCGCCAGCACCTGATGCATATACACTAATCCCGGACTCGCCAGCACCTGATGGAAAGACACTAATCCCGGACACGCCAGCACCTGATGCAAAGACACTTATCCCGGACTCGCCAGCACCTGATGCAAAGGCACTAATCCCGGAGTCGCCAGCACCTGATGCATAGACACTAATCCCGGACTCGCAAGCACCTGATGCAAAAACACAAATCCCGGACTCGCCAGCAACTGATGCAAAGACACTAATCCCGGACTCGCCAGCAGCTGATGCATAGACACTAATGCCGGACTCGCCAGCACCTGATGGAAAAACACTAATACCGGAATCGCCAGCACCTGATGCTAAGTCAGGAATGCAGGAATCGCCAGCACCCAATGCAAAAACACTAATACCGGACTCGCCAGCACCTGATGGAATGCGACTAATCCCGGGCTCGCCAGCACCTGATGCAAAGACACTAATCCCGGACTCGCCAGCACCTGATGGAAAGCGACTAATCCCGGACTCGCCAGCACCTGATGCAAGGAAACTTATCCCGGACACGCCAGCGCCTGATGCACAGACACTAATCCCGGACAAGCCAGCACCTGATGCAAAGACACTAATCCCGGACTCGCCAGCACCTGATGCAAAGACACTAATCCTGGACTCGCCAGCACCTGATGGAAAGACACTAATCCCGGACTCGCCAGCACCTGATGCAAAGACACTAATCCTGGACTCGGCAGCACCTGATGCAAAGAAACTAATCCCGGACACGCCAGCACCAGATGCAAAAACACTCATCCCGGACTCGCCAGCACCTGATGCAAAAACACTAATCCCGGACTCGCCAGCACCTGATGCAAAAACACTAATCCCGGACTTGCCAGCACCTGATGGAAAGACACTAATCCCGGACTCGCCAGCACCTGATGAAAAGACACTAATCCCGGTCTCGCCAGCACCTGATGCAAAGACAGTAATCCCGGTCTCGGCAGCAACTGAAGCAAAGACACTAATCCCGGACACGCCAGCACCTGATGCAAAGACACTAATCCCGGACTCACCAGCAGCTGATGCAAAAACACTAATCCCGGACTCGCCAGCACCTGATGCAAATACATTAATTCAGGACTCGGCAGCACCTGATGCAAAGAGACTACTCCCGGACTCGCCAGCACCTGATGGAAAGTCACTAATCCCGGACTCGCCAGCACCTGATGCATAGACACCAATCCGGGACTCGCCAGCAACTGATGGAAAGGCACTGATCCGGGACTCGCCAGCACCTGATGCAAAGACACTACTCCCGGACTCGGTAGCACCTGATGCAAAGACACTAATCCCGGACTCGCCAGCAACTGATGCAAAGACACTAATCCCGGACTCGCCAGCACCTGATGCATAGACACTAATCCGGGACTCGCCAGCAACTGATGGAAAGGCACTGATCCGGGACTCGCCAGCACCTGATGCAAAGACACTAATCCCGGACTCGGTAGCACCTGATGCAAAGACACTGATCCCGGACTCGCCAGCACCTGATGCAAAGACACTAATCCCGGACTCGGTAGCACCTGATGCATAGAAACTAATTCCTGACGCGCCTGCACCTGATGCACAGACACTAATCCCGGACTAGCCAGCACCTGATGCAAAAACACAAATCCCAGACTCGCCAGCACCTGATGCAAAAACACTCATACCGGACTCGCCAGCACCTGATGCATGGACACTAATCCCGGTCACGGCAGCAACTGAAGCAAAGACACTAATCCCGGACTCGCCAGCACCTGATGCATATACACTAATCCCGGACTCGCCAGCACCTGATGGAAAGACACTAATCCCGGACACGCCAGCACCTGATGCAAAGACACTTATCCCGGACTCGCCAGCACCTGATGCAAAGGCACTAATCCCGGAGTCGCCAGCACCTGATGCATAGACACTAATCCCGGACTCGCAAGCACCTGATGCAAAAACACAAATCCCGGACTCGCCAGCAACTGATGCAAAGACACTAATCCCGGACTCGCCAGCAGCTGATGCATAGACACTAATGCCGGACTCGCCAGCACCTGATGGAAAAACACTAATACCGGAATCGCCAGCACCTGATGCTAAGTCAGGAATGCAGGAATCGCCAGCACCCAATGCAAAAACACTAATACCGGACTCGCCAGCACCTGATGGAATGCGACTAATCCCGGGCTCGCCAGCACCTGATGCAAAGACACTAATCCTGGACTCGCCAGCAGCTGATGCAAAGACAGTAATCCCGATCTCGGCAGCAACTGAAGCAAAGACACTAATCCCGGACACGCCAGCACCTGATGCAAAGACACTAATCCCGGACTCGCCAGCAGCTGATGCAAAAACACTAATCCCGGACTCGCCAGCACCTGATGCAAATACATTAATTCAGGACTCGGCAGCACCTGATGCAAAGAGACTACTCCCGGACTCGCCAGCACCTGATGGAAAGTCACTAATCCCGGACTCGCCAGCACCTGATGCATAGACACCAATCCGGGACTCGCCAGCAACTGATGGAAAGGCACTGATCCGGGACTCGCCAGCACCTGATGCAAAGACACTAATCCCGGACTCGGTAGCACCTGATGCAAAGACACTAATCCCGGACTCGCCAGCAACTGATGCAAAGACACTAATCCCGGACTCGCCAGCACCTGATGCATAGACACTAATCCGGGACTCGCCAGCAACTGATGGAAAGGCACTGATCCGGGACTCGCCAGCACCTGATGCAAAGACACTAATCCCGGACTCGGTAGCACCTGATGCAAAGACACTGATCCCGGACTCGCCAGCACCTGATGCAAAGACACTAATCCCGGACTCGGTAGCACCTGATGCATAGAAACTAATTCCTGACGCGCCTGCACCTGATGCACAGACACTAATCCCGGACTAGCCAGCACCTGATGCAAAAACACAAATCCCAGACTCGCCAGCACCTGATGCAAAAACACTCATACCGGACTCGCCAGCACCTGATGCATGGACACTAATCCCGGTCACGGCAGCAACTGAAGCAAAGACACTAATCCCGGACTCGCCAGCACCTGATGCATATACACTAATCCCGGACTCGCCAGCACCTGATGGAAAGACACTAATCCCGGACACGCCAGCACCTGATGCAAAGACACTTATCCCGGACTCGCCAGCACCTGATGCAAAGGCACTAATCCCGGAGTCGCCAGCACCTGATGCATAGACACTAATCCCGGACTCGCAAGCACCTGATGCAAAAACACAAATCCCGGACTCGCCAGCAACTGATGCAAAGACACTAATCCCGGACTCGCCAGCAGCTGATGCATAGACACTAATGCCGGACTCGCCAGCACCTGATGGAAAAACACTAATACCGGAATCGCCAGCACCTGATGCTAAGTCAGGAATGCAGGAATCGCCAGCACCCAATGCAAAAACACTAATACCGGACTCGCCAGCACCTGATGGAATGCGACTAATCCCGGCTCGCCAGCACCTGATGCAAAGACACTAATCCTGGACTCGCCAGCAGCTGATGCAAAAATACTAATCCCGGACTCGCCAGCACCTGATGCAAATACATTAATTCAGGACTCGGCAGCACCTGATGCAAAGAGACTACTCCCGGACTCGCCAGCACCTGATGGAAAGTCACGAATCCCGGACTCGCCAGCACCTGATGCATAGACACTAATCCCGGACTCGGTAGCACCTGATGCAAAGACACTAATCCCGGACTCGCCAGCACCTGATGCAAAGACACTAATCCCGGACTCGCCAGCACCTGATGCACAGACACTAATCCCGGACTAGCCAGCACCTGATGCAAAAACACAAATCCCAGACTCGCCAGCACCTGATGCAAAAACACTCATACCGGACTCGCCAGCACCTGATGCATGGACACTAATCCCGGTCACGGCAGCAACTGAAGCAAAGACACTAATCCCGGAGTCGCCAGCACCTGATGCAAAGAGACTAATCCCGGACACGCCAGCACCTGATGCAAAGAGACTAATCCAGGACTCGCCAGCACCTGATGCATAAACACTAACCCCGGACTCGCCAGCACCTGATGCAAAGACACTAATCCCGGACTCGCCAGCACCTGATGCATAGACACTAATCCCGGACTCGCCAGCACCTGATGCAAAAACACTAATCCTGGAGTCGCCAGCACCTGATGCATAGACACTAATCCCGGACTCGCCAGCACCTGATGCAAAAACACTAATCCTGGACTCGCCAGCACCTGATGCAAAGACACTAATCCCGGACTCGCCAGCACCTGATGCAAAGAGACTACTCCCGGCCTCGCCAGCACCTGATGCAAAGACACTAATCCCGGACTCGCCAGCACCTGATGCAAAGACACTAATCCCGGACTCTTCAGCACCTGAAGAAAAGACACTAATCCCGGACTCGCCAGCACCTGATGCAAAGACACTAATCCCGGACTCGCCAGCAACTGATGGAAAGGCACTAATCCCGGACTCGCCAGCACCTGATGCAAAGACACTAATCCCGGACTCAACAGCACCTGATGCAAATACACTAATCCCGGACTCGCCAGCACCTGATGCATAGACTCTAATCCCGAACTCGCCAGCACCTGATGCAAAAACACTAATCCTGGAGTCGCCAGCACCTGATGCATAGACACTAATCCCGGACTCGCCAGCACCTGAAGGAAAAACACTAATCCTGGACTCGCCAGCACCTGATGCAAAGACACTAATCCCGGACTCGCCAGCACCTGATGCAAAGACACTAATCCCGGACTCGCCAGCACCTGATGCATAGCCACTAATCCCGGACTCACCAGCAACTGATGGAAAGACACTAATCCCGGACTCGCCTGCACCTGATGCATAGACACTAATCCCGGACTCGCCAGCACCTGAAGGAAAAACACTAATCCTGGACTCGCCAGCACCTGATGCAAAGACACTAATCCCGGACTCGCCAGCATCTGATGCAAAGACACTAATCCCGGACTCGCCAGCACCTGATGCATAGCCACTAATCCCGGACTCACCAGCACCTGATGCACAGGCACTAATTCCGAACACGCCAGCACCTGATGTAAAGACACCAATCCCGGTCTCGCCAGCACCTGATGCATAGACGCTAATCCCGGACTCGCCCGCACCTGATGCATAGACACTAATCCCGGACTCGCCAGCACCTGATGCATAGACACTCATCCTGGTCTCGCCAGCACCTGATGCAAAGACACTAATCCCGGACTCGCCAGCACCTGATGCATAGACACTCATCCTGGTCTCGCCAGCACCTGATGCAAAGACACTAATCCCGGACTCGCCAGCACCTGATGGAAAGACACTAATCTCGGACTCGCCAGCACCTGATGCAAAGACACTAATTCCGGACTCGCCAGCACCTGATGGAAAGACACTAATCCCGGACTCGCCAACACCTGATGGAAAGACACTAATCCCGGACTCGCCAGCACCTGATGGAAAGACAGTAATCCCGGACTCGCCAGCACCTGATGCAAAGACACTAATCCCGGACTCGCCAGCACCTGATGGAAAGACACTAATCCCGGACTCGCCAGCACCTGATGCAAGACACTAATCCCGGACTCGCCAGCACCTGATGCAAAGACACTAATCCCGGACTCGCCAGCACCTGATGTAAAGACACTAATCCCGGACTCGCCAGCACCTGATGCAAAGACACTAATCCCGGACTCGCCAGCACCTGATGTAAAGACACTAATCCCGGACTCGCCAGCACCTGATGCAAGACACTAATCCCGGACTCGCCAGCACCTGATGCAAAGACACTAATCCCGGACTCGCCAGCACCTGATGGAAAGACACGAATCCCGGTCTCGGCAGCAATTTAAGCAAAGTCACTAATCCCGGACTCGCCAGCACCTGATGCAAAGAGACTAATCCCGGACTCGCCAGCACCTGATGCAAGACACTAATCCCGGACTCGCCAGCACCTGATGCAAAGACACTAATCCCGGACTCGCCAGCACCGGATGGAAAGACACTAATCCCGGACTCGCCAGCACCTGATGCAAAGAGACTTATCCCGAACTCGCCAGCACCTGATGCAAAGACACGAATCCCGGACTCGCCAGCACCTGATGCACAGACACTAATCCTGGACTCGCCAGCAGCTGATGCAAAGACACTAATCCCGGACTCGCCAGCACCTGATGCAAAGACACTAATCCCGGACTCGCCAGCACCTGATGCAAATACATTAATTCCGGACTCGCCAGCATCTGATGCAAATACACTAATGCAGGACTCGCCAGCACCTGAAGAAAAGACACTAGTCCCGGACTCACCAGCACCTGATGCACAGACACTAGTCCCGGACTAGCCAGCACCTGATGTAAAGACACCAATCCCGGTCTCGCCAGCACCTGATGCATAGACGCTAATCCCGGACTCGCTAGCACCTGATGCATCGACACTAATCCCGGACTCGCCAGCACCTGATGGAAAGACACGAATCCCGGACTCGGCAGCACCTGATGCATAGACACTAATCCTGGTCCCGCCAGCACCTGATGGAAAGACACTAATCCCGGACTCGCCAGCACCTGATGCAAAGACACTAATCCCGGACTCGCCAGCACCTGATGGAAAGACACTAATCCCGGTCTCTCCAGCATCTGATGCAAGGACACTAATCCCGGACTCGCCAGCACCTGATGCAAAGACACTAATCCCGGACTCGCCAGTACCTGATGCAAAGACACAAATCCCGGACTCGACAGCACCTGATGCAAAGACACTAATCCCGGACTCGCCAGCACCTGATGCATAGACACTAATCCCGGACTCGCCAGCACCTGATGCATAGACACTAATCCCGGACTCGCCAGCTCCTGATGCAAAGACACTAATCCCGGACTCGCCAGCACCTGATGGAAAGACACTAATCCCGGTCTCTCCAGCATCTGATGCAAGGACACTAATCCCGGACTCGCCAGCACCTGATGCAAAGACACTAATCCCGGACTCGCCAGCACCTGATGCAAAGACACAAATCCCGGACTCGACAGCACCTGATGCAAAGACACTAATCCCGGACTCGCCAGCACCTGATGCATAGACACTAATCCCGGACTCGCCAGCACCTGATGCATAGACACTAATCCCGAACTCGCCAGCACCTGATGCAAAGACACTAATCCCGGACTCGCCAGCACCAGATGCATAGACACTAATCCCGGACTCGCCAGCACCTGATGCAAAAACAATAATCCTGTACTCGCCAGCACCTGATGCATAGTCACTAATCCCGGACTCGCCAGCACCTGATGCAAAAAACACAAATCCTGGACTCGCCAGCACCTGATGCAAAGACACTAATCCCGGGCTCGCCAGCACCTGAGGCAAAGACACTAATCCTGCACTCGCCAGCACCTGAGGCAAAGACACTAATCCCGGGCTCGCCAGCACCTGATGCAAAGACACAAATCCCGGGCTCGCCAGAACCTGATGCAAAGACACTAATCCCGGACTCCCCAGCAACTGAAGCAAAGACACTAATCCCGGACTCTCCAGCACCTGATGCAAAGACGCTAATCCCGGACTCTCCAGCACCTGATGGAAAGATACTAATCCCGGACTCGCCAGCACCTGATGCAAAGACACTAATCACGGACTCGCCAGCAACTGAAGCAAAGACACTAATCCCGGACTCGCCAGCACCTGATGCAAAGACACTAATCCCGGGCTCGCCAGCAATTGAAGCCAAGACACTAATCCCGGTCCCGCCAGCACCTGATGGAAAGGCATTAATCCCGGTCTCGCCAGCAACTGAAGCAAAGACACTAATCCCGGACTCGCCAGCACCTGATGCAAAGACACTAATCCCGGGCTCGCCAGCAATTGAAGCCAAGACACTAATCCCGGACTCGCCTGCACCTGATGGAAAGACACTAATCCCGGTCCCGCCAGCACCTGATGGAAAGGCATTAATCCCGGACTAGCCAGCACCTGATGTAAAGACACCAATCCCGGACTCGCCAGCACCTGATGCATAGATGCTAATGTCGGACTCGCCAGCCGCTGATGCATAGACACTAATCCTGGTCTCGCCAGCACCTGATGCAAAAACACTAATCCCGTTTCTCCAGCATCTGATGCAAGGACACTAATCCCGGACTCGCCAGCAACTGATGCAAAGACACTAATCCCGGACTCGCGAGCACCTGATGCAAAGACACTAATCCCGGACTCGCCAGCACCTGAGGCAAAGACACTAATCCCGGACTCGCCAGCACCTGATGCATAGACACTAATCCCGGACTCGCCAGCACCTGATGCAAAGACACTAATCCCGTTCTCGCCAGCAGATGATGCAAAAACACTAATTCCGGACTCGCCAGCACCTGATGCAAAGACACTAATCCCGGACTCGCCAGCACCTGATGCAAAGACACTAATCCCGGACTCGCCAGCACCTGATGGAAAGACACTAATCCCGGACTCGCCAGCACCTGATGGAAAGACACTAATCCCGGACTCGCCAGCACCTGATGCAAAGACACTAATCCCGGACTCGCCAGCACCTGATGGAAAGACACTAATCCCGGACTCGCCAGCACCTGATGGAAAGACACTAATCCCGGACTCGCCAGCAACTGAAGCAAAGATACTAATCCCGGACTCGCCAGCACCTGATGCAAAGACACTAATCCCGGACTAGCCAGCACCTGATGGAAAGACACTGATCCCGGACTCTCCAGCACCTGATGGAAAGACACTAATCCCGGACTCGCCAGCATCTCATGCAAAAACACGAATCCCGGACTCGCCAGCAACTGAAGTAAAGACACTAATCCCGGACTCGCCAGCAACTGATGCAAAGACACTAATTCTGCACTCGCCAGCACCTGATGCAAAGACACTAATCCGGGACTCGCCAGCACCTGATTCAAAGACACTAATCCCGGCCTCGGTAGCACCTGATGCATAGACACATTCCTGACGCGCCTGCACCTGATGCACAGACACTAATCCCGGAAACGCCAGCACCTGATGCATAGACACTAATCCCGGAATCGCCAGCACCTGAAGAAAAGACGCTAATTCCGGACTCGCCAGCACCTGATGCATAGACGGTAATCACGGACTCGCCAGCACCTGATGCAAAGACACTAATCCCGGACTCGCCAGCACCTGATGCAAAGACACTAATGCCGGACTCGCCAGCACCTGATGCAAAGACACTAATCCCGGACTCGCCAGCACCTGATGGAAAGACACTAATCCCGGACTCGCCAGCAGTTGATGGAAAGACACTAATCCCGGTCTCGCCAGCACCTGATGCAAAAACACCAATCCCGGACTCGCCAGCACCTGATGCAAAAACACTAATCCCGGACTCGCCAGCACCTGATGCAAAGACACTAATCCCGGACTCGCCAGCACCTGATGCAAAGACATAATCTCGGACTCGCCAGCACCTGATGCAAAGAAACTAATCCCGGACAAGCCAGCAGCTGATGCAAAAACACTGATCCCGGACTCGCCAGCACCTGATGCAAAAACACAAATCCTAGACTCGCCAGCACCTGATGCAAAGTCGCTAATCCCGGACTCGCCAGCACCTGATGCAAAGACACTAATCCCGGACTCGCCAGCAACTGAAGCAAAGACACTAATCCCGGACTCGCCAGCACCTGATGCAAAGACACTAATCCCGGGCTCGCCAGCAATTGAAGCCAAGACACTAATCCCGGACTCGCCAGCACCTGATGGAAAGACACTAATCCCGGTCCCGCCAGCACCTGATGGAAAGGCATTAATCCCGGACTCGCCAGCACCTGATGCAAAGACACTAATCCCGGACTCGCCAGCACCTGATGCATAGCCACTTATCCCGGACTCACCAGCACCTGAGGCAAAGACACTAATCCCGGGCTCGCCAGCACCTGAGGCAAAGACACTAATCCCGGGCTCGCCAGAACCTGATGCAAAGACACTAATCCCGGACTCCCCAGCAACTGAAGCAAAGACACTAATCCCGGACTCGCCAGCAACTGAAGCAAAGACACTAATCCCGGACTCTCTAGCACCTGATGCAAAGACACTAATCCCGGACTCGCCAGCACCTGATGCAAAGACACTAATCACGGACTCGCCAGCAACTGAAGCAAAGACACTAATCCCGGACTCGCCAGCACCTGATGCAAAGACACTAATCCCGGGCTCGCCAGCAATTGAAGCCAAGACACTAATCCCGGACTCGCCAGCACCTGATGGAAAGACACTAATCCCGGTCCCGCCAGCACCTGATGGAAAGGCATTAATCCCGGACTCGCCAGCACCTGATGCAAAGACACTAATCCCGGACTCGCCAGCACCTGATGCATAGCCACTAATCCCGGACTCACCAGCACCTGATGCACAGGCACTAATCCCGAACACACCAGCACCTGATGTAAAGACACCAATCCCGGACTCGCCAGCACCTGATGCATTGATGCTAATGTCGGACTCGCCAGCCCCTGATGCATAGACACTAATCCTGGTCTCGCCAGCAGCTGATGCAAAAACACTAATCCCGTTTCTCCAGCATCTGATGCAAGGACACTAATCCCGGACTCGCCAGCACCTGATGCAAAGACACTAATCCCGGACTCGCGAGCACCTGATGCAAAGACACTAATCCCGGACTCGCCAGCACCTGAGGCAAAGACACTAATCCCGGACTCGCCAGCACCTGATGCATAGACACTAATCCCGGACTCGCCAGCACCTGATGGAAATACACTAATCCCGGACTCGCCAGCACCTGATGCAAAGACACTAATCCCGTTCTCGCCAGCAGATGTTGCAAAAACACTAATTCCGGACTCGCCAGCACCTGATGCAAAGACACTAATCCCGGACTCGCCAGCACCTGATGCAAAGACACTAATCCCGGACTCTCCAGCACCTGATGGAAAGACACTAATCCCGGACTCGCCAGCACCTGATGGAAAGACACTAATCCCGGACTCGCCAGCACCTGATGGAAAGACACTAATCCCGGACTCGCCAGCACCTGATGGAAAGACACTAATCCCGGACTCGCCAGCACCTGATGCAAAGACACTAATCCCGGAATCGCCAGCACCTGATGCAAAGACACTAATCCCGGACTCGCCAGCACCTGATGGAAAGACACTAATCCCGGACTCGCCAGCACCTGATGGAAAGACACTAATCCCGGACTCGCCAGCAACTGAAGCAAAGATACTAATCCCGGACTAGCCAGCACCTGATGGAAAGACACTGATCCCGGACTCGCCAGCACCTGATGGAAAGACACTAATCCCGGACTCGCCAGCATCTCATGCAAAAACACGAATCCCGGACTCGCCAGCAACTGAAGTAAAGACACTAATCCCGGACTCGCCAGCAACTGATGCAAAGACACTAATTCTGCACTCGCCAGCACCTGATGCAAATACACTAATCCCGGACTCGCCAGCACCTGATGGAAAGACACTAATCCGGGACTCGCCAGCACCTGAATCAAAGACACTAATCCCGGCCTCGGTAGCACCTGATGCATAGACACATTCCTGACGCGCCTGCACCTGATGCACAGACACTAATCCCGGAAACGACAGCACCTGATGCAAAGACACTAATCCCGTTCTCGCCAGCAGATGTTGCAAAAACACTAATTCCGGACTCGCCAGCACCTGATGCAAAGACACTAATCCCGGACTCGCCAGCACCTGATGCAAAGACACTAATCCCGGACTCTCCAGCACCTGATGGAAAGACACTAATCCCGGACTCGCCAGCACCTGATGGAAAGACACTAATCCCGGACTCGCCAGCACCTGATGGAAAGACACTAATCCCGGACTCGCCAGCACCTGATGGAAGGACACTAATCCCGGACTCGCCAGCACCTGATGCAAAGACACTAATCCCGGAATCGCCAGCACCTGATGCAAAGACACTAATCCCGGACTCGCCAGCACCTGATGGAAAGACACTAATCCCGGACTCGCCAGCACCTGATGGAAAGACACTAATCCCGGACTCGCCAGCAACTGAAGCAAAGATACTAATCCCGGACTAGCCAGCACCTGATGGAAAGACACTGATCCCGGACTCGCCAGCACCTGATGGAAAGACACTAATCCCGGACTCGCCAGCATCTCATGCAAAAACACGAATCCCGGACTCGCCAGCAACTGAAGTAAAGACACTAATCCCGGACTCGCCAGCAACTGATGCAAAGACACTAATTCTGCACTCGCCAGCACCTGATGCAAAGACACTAATCCCGGACTCGCCAGCACCTGATGGAAAGACACTAATCCGGGACTCGCCAGCACCTGAATCAAAGACACTAATCCCGGCCTCGGTAGCACCTGATGCATAGACACATTCCTGACGCGCCTGCACCTGATGCACAGACACTAATCCCGGAAACGACAGCACCTGATGCATAAACACTAATCCCGGAATCGCCAGCACCTGAAGAAAAGACGCTAATTCCGGACTCGCCAGCACCTGATGCATAGACGCTAATCCCGGACTCGCCAGCACCTGATGCAAAGACACTAATCCCGGACTCGCCAGCACCTGATGCAAAGACACTAATCCTGGACTCGCCAGCACCTGATGCATAGACACTAATGCCGGACTCGCCAGCACCTGATGCAAAGACACTAATCCCGGACTCGCCAGCACCTGATGGAAAGACACTAATCCCGGACTCGCCAGCAGTTGATGGAAAGACACTAATCCCGGTCTCGCCAGCACCTGATGCAAAAACACTAATCCCGGACTCGCCAGCACCTGATGCAAAAACACTAATCCCGGACTCGCCAGTACCTGATGCAAAGACACTAATCCCGGACTCGCCAGCACCTGATGCAAAGACATAATCCCGGACTCGCCAGCACCTGATGCAAAGACACTAATCCCGGACACGCCAGCACCTGATGCAAAGAAACTAATCCCGGACAAGCCAGCAGCTGATGCAAAAACACTCATCCCGGACTCGCCAGCACCTGATGCAAAAACACAAATCCTAGACTCGCCAGCACCTGATGCAAAGTCGCTAATCCCGGACTCGCCAGCACCTGATGCAAAGACACTAATCCCGGGCTCGCCAGCACCTGAGGCAAAGACACTAATCCCGGGCTCGCCAGCACCTGAGGCAAAGACACTAATCCCGGGCTCGCCAGAACCTGATGCAAAGACACTAATCCCGGACTCGCCAGCAACTGAAGCAAATACACTAATCCCGGACTCGCCAGCACCTGATGCAAAGACACTAATCCCGGGCTCGCCAGCAATTGAAGCCAAGACACTAATCCCGGACTCGCCAGCACCTGATGGAAAGACACTAATCCCGGTCCCGCCAGCACCTGATGGAAAGGCATTAATCCCGGACTCGCCAGCACCTGATGCAAAGACACTAATCCCGGACTCGCCAGCACCTGATGCATAGCCACTAATCCCGGACTCACCAGCACCTGATGCACAGGCACTAATCCCGAACACGCCAGCACCTGATGTAAAGACACCAATCCCGGTCTCGCCAGCACCTGATGCATAGACGCTAATCCCGGACTCGCCAGCACCTGATGCATAGACACTAATCCCGGACTCGCCAGCAACTGATGGAAAGAATCTAATCCCGGACTCGCCAGCCCCTGATGCATAGACACTAATCCTGGTCTCGCCAGCACCTGATGCAAAAACACTAATCCCGGACTCACCAGCAACTGAGGCAAAGACACTAATCCCGGACTCGCCAGCACCTGATGCATAGACACTAATCCCGGACTCGCCAGCACCTGATGCAAAGACACTAATCCCGTTCTCGCCAGCAGATGATGCAAAAACACTAATTCCGGACTCGCCAGCACCTGATGCAAAGACACTAATCCCGGACTCGCCAGCACCTGATGCAAAGACACTAATCCCGGACTCGCCAGCATCTGATGGAAAGATACTAATCCCGGAATCGCCAGCAACTGATGTAAAGACACTAACCCCGGACTCACCAGCACCTGATGCAAAGACACTAATCCCGGACTCGCCAGCACCTGATGCAAAGACATTAATCCCGGACTCGCCAGCACCTGATGCAAAGACACTAATTCCGGACTCGCCAGCACCTGATGGAAATACACTAATCCCGGACTCGCCAGCACCTGATGGAAAGACACTAATCCCGGACTCGCCAGCAACTGAAGCAAAGATACTAATCCCGGACTAGCCAGCACCTGATGGAAAGACACTGATCCCGGACTCGCCAGCACCTGATGGAAAGACATTAATCCCGGAATCGCCAGCACCTGAAGAAAAGACGCTAATTCCGGACTCGCCAGCACCTGATGCAAAGACACAAATCCCGGACTCGACAGCACCTGATGCAAAGACACTAATCCCGGACTCGCCAGCAACTGAAGCAAAGACACTAATCCCGGACTCTCCAGCACCTGATGCAAAGACACTAATCCCGGACTCGCCAGCACCTGATGCAAAGACACTAATCACGGACTCGCCAGCAACTGAAGCAAAGACACTAATCCCGGACTCGCCAGCACCTGATGCAAAGACACTAATCCCGGGCTCGCCAGCAATTGAAGCCAAGACACTAATCCCGGACTCGCCAGCACCTGATGGAAAGACACTAATCCCGGTCCCGCCAGCACCTGATGGAAAGGCCTTAATCCCGGACTCGCCAGCACCTGCTGCAAAGACACTAATCCCGGACTCGCCAGCACCTGATGCATAGCCACTAATCCCGGACTCACCAGCACCTGATGCACAGGCACTAATCCCGAACACGCCAGCACCTGATGTAAAGACACCAATCCCGGACTCGCCAGCACCTGATGCATTGATGCTAATGTCGGACTCGCCAGCCCCTGATGCATAGACACTAATCCTGGTCTCGCCAGCACCTGATGCAAAAACACTAATCCCGTTTCTCCAGCATCTGATGCAAGGACACTAATCCCGGACTCGCCAGCACCTGATGCAAAGACACTAATCCCGGACTCGCGAGCACCTGATGCAAAGACACTAATCCCGGACTCGCCAGCACCTGAGGCAAAGACACTACTCCCGGACTCGCCAGCACCTGATGCATAGACACTAATCCCGGACTCGCCAGCACCTGATGCAAAGACACTAATCCCGTTCTCGCCAGCAGATGATGGAAAGACACTAATCCCGGACTCGCCAGCACCTGATGCAAAGACACTAATCCCGGACTCGCCAGCACCTGATGGAAAGACACTAATCCCGGACTCGCCAGCACCTGATGGAAAGACACTAATCCCGGACTCGCCAGCACCTGATGCAAAGACACTAATCCCGGAATCGCCAGCACCTGATGCAAAGACACTAATCCCGGACTCGCCAGCACCTGATGGAAAGACACTAATCCCGGACTCGCCAGCACCTGATGGAAAGACACTAATCCCGGACTCGCCAGCAACTGAAGCAAAGATACTAATCCCGGACTAGCCAGCACCTGATGGAAAGACACTGATCCCGGACTCGCCAGCACCTGATGGAAAGACACTAATCCCGGACTCGCCAGCATCTCATGCAAAAACACGAATCCCGGACTCGCCAGCAACTGAAGTAAAGACACTAATCCCGGACTCGCCAGCAACTGATGCAAAGACACTAATTCTGCACTCGCCAGCACCTGATGCAAAGACACTAATCCCGGACTCGCCAGCACCTGATGGAAAGACACTAATCCGGGACTCGCCAGCACCTGATTCAAAGACACTAATCCCGGCCTCGGTAGCACCTGATGCATAGACACATTCCTGACGCGCCTGCACCTGATGCACAGACACTAATCCCGGACTCGCCAGCACCTGATGGAAAGACACTAATCCGGGACTCGCCAGCACCTGAATCAAAGACACTAATCCCGGCCTCGGTAGCACCTGATGCATAGACACATTCCTGACGCGCCTGCACCTGATGCACAGACACTAATCCCGGAAACGACAGCACCTGATGCATAAACACTAATCCCGGAATCGCCAGCACCTGAAGAAAAGACGCTAATTCCGGACTCGCCAGCACCTGATGCATAGACGCTAATCCCGGACTCGCCAGCACCTGATGCAAAGACACTAATCCCGGACTCGCCAGCACCTGATGCAAAGACACTAATCCTGGACTCGCCAGCACCTGATGCATAGACACTAATGCCGGACTCGCCAGCACCTGATGCAAAGACACTAATCCCGGACTCGCCAGCACCTGATGGAAAGACACTAATCCCGGACTCGCCAGCAGTTGATGGAAAGACACTAATCCCGGTCTCGCCAGCACCTGATGCAAAAACACTAATCCCGGACTCGCCAGCACCTGATGCAAAAACACTAATCCCGGACTCGCCAGTACCTGATGCAAAGACACTAATCCCGGACTCGCCAGCACCTGATGCAAAGACATAATCCCGGACTCGCCAGCACCTGATGCAAAGACACTAATCCCGGACACGCCAGCACCTGATGCAAAGAAACTAATCCCGGACAAGCCAGCAGCTGATGCAAAAACACTCATCCCGGACTCGCCAGCACCTGATGCAAAAACACAAATCCTAGACTCGCCAGCACCTGATGCAAAGTCGCTAATCCCGGACTCGCCAGCACCTGATGCAAAGACACTAATCCCGGGCTCGCCAGCACCTGAGGCAAAGACACTAATCCCGGGCTCGCCAGCACCTGAGGCAAAGACACTAATCCCGGGCTCGCCAGAACCTGATGCAAAGACACTAATCCCGGACTCGCCAGCAACTGAAGCAAATACACTAATCCCGGAATAACAACAGAAAACGCTGGAAAAACTCAGCAGGCCAGGCAGCATCCGTGGAGAGAGAAAGAGAGTTGACGTTTCAGGTCGATGACCTTTCATCAGAACTGGGAAGAGCTGGAAATCAAATAGATTTAAGGCCAGGGTAAAGCTGGGAAAAGGGGGAGGGGATAAAGGAACAAAGGAGGAGATGAAGAGACATTGAGAGACATTAAGAGATATGCAAGGCTAGAGGTGGTGTTAATGTGACAGATTAAGGCTGAATGAAGTGTGAAATCTACTGGCAGAATGAAGGACAGCTGCCAGCTTCTAGGAGGAAAAAAAAGGTGGGGGGGACAAATAAAAGGGTAGATAAAATAAAATATAAATGTGATTGGAGCTGAGGTTATGATCTAAAATTGTTGAACTCGATATTGAGTCCAGAGGGCTGTAGCGTGCCTAAACGAAAGATGAGGTGCTGTTCCTCGAGCTTACGCTGAGCTTCCGTGGAACAGTGTATTAGGCCGAGGACGGTGAGGTCAGAGTGGGAGTGAAGCGGTGAATTAAAGTGACAGGCCACCGGGAGCTCGGGGTCCCCCTTACGGACTGAACGGAGGTGTTCCGCAAAGCGGTCACCCAATCTGCGTTTGGTCTCCCCAATGTAGAGGAGTCCACATCGTGAGCAGCGAATACAGTATACTAAATTGCAGGAAGTACAAGTAAATCGCTGTTTCACCTGGAAGGGGTGTTTGGGGCCCTGGACAGTGGGAAGAGGGGAGGTATAAGGGCATGTGTTGCATCTCCTGCGCGTGCACGGGAAGGTGCCGGGCGAAGGGGAAGGGGTGCTGGGGGTGGTAGAGGAGTGGACTAGGGTGTCGCGGAGGGAGCGGTCCCTGCGGAATGCTGAAAGGGGAGGTGAGGGGAAGATGTGTTTGGTGGTGGGATCACGCTGGAGGTGGCGGAAATGGCGGAGGATGATCCGTTGAATGTGGAGGCTGGTGGGGTGAAAGGTGAGGACAAGGGGAACCCTATCGTGGTTCCGGGAGGGAGGGGCAGGGGTGAGGGCAGATGTGCGGGAGATAGAACGGACACGGTCGAGGGCCGTGTCGACCACGGTAGAGGGGAATCCTCGGTTGAGGAAAAAGGAAGACATGTCGGAAGCACTGGTATGGAAGGTGGCATCATCAGAGCAGATGCGGCGGAGACACGCCAGCACCTGATGTAAAGACACCAATCCCGGTCTCGCCAGCACCTGATGCATAGACGCTAATCCCGGACTCGCCAGCACCTGATGCATAGACACTAATCCCGGACTCGCCAGCAACTGATGGAAAGAATCTAATCCCGGACTCGCCAGCACCTGATGCAAAGACACTAATCCCGGGCTCGCCAGCAATTGAAGCCAAGACACTAATCCCGGACTCGCCAGCACCTGATGGAAAGACACTAATCCCGGTCCCGCCAGCACCTGATGGAAAGGCATTAATCCCGGACTCGCCAGCACCTGATGCAAAGACACTAATCCCGGACTCGCCAGCACCTGATGCATAGCCACTAATCCCGGACTCACCAGCACCTGATGCACAGGCACTAATCCCGAACACGCCAGCACCTGATGTAAAGACACCAATCCCGGTCTCGCCAGCACCTGATGCATAGACGCTAATCCCGGACTCGCCAGCACCTGATGCATAGACACTAATCCCGGACTCGCCAGCAACTGATGGAAAGAATCTAATCCCGGACTCGCCAGCCCCTGATGCATAGACACTAATCCTGGTCTCGCCAGCACCTGATGCAAAAACACTAATCCCGGACTCACCAGCAACTGAGGCAAAGACACTAATCCCGGACTCGCCAGCACCTGATGCATAGACACTAATCCCGGACTCGCCAGCACCTGATGCAAAGACACTAATCCCGTTCTCGCCAGCAGATGATGCAAAAACACTAATTCCGGACTCGCCAGCACCTGATGCAAAGACACTAATCCCGGACTCGCCAGCACCTGATGCAAAGACACTAATCCCGGACTCGCCAGCATCTGATGGAAAGATACTAATCCCGGAATCGCCAGCAACTGATGTAAAGACACTAACCCCGGACTCACCAGCACCTGATGCAAAGACACTAATCCCGGACTCGCCAGCACCTGATGCAAAGACATTAATCCCGGACTCGCCAGCACCTGATGCAAAGACACTAATTCCGGACTCGCCAGCACCTGATGGAAATACACTAATCCCGGACTCGCCAGCACCTGATGGAAAGACACTAATCCCGGACTCGCCAGCAACTGAAGCAAAGATACTAATCCCGGACTAGCCAGCACCTGATGGAAAGACACTGATCCCGGACTCGCCAGCACCTGATGGAAAGACATTAATCCCGGAATCGCCAGCACCTGAAGAAAAGACGCTAATTCCGGACTCGCCAGCACCTGATGCAAAGACACAAATCCCGGACTCGACAGCACCTGATGCAAAGACACTAATCCCGGACTCGCCAGCAACTGAAGCAAAGACACTAATCCCGGACTCTCCAGCACCTGATGCAAAGACACTAATCCCGGACTCGCCAGCACCTGATGCAAAGACACTAATCACGGACTCGCCAGCAACTGAAGCAAAGACACTAATCCCGGACTCGCCAGCACCTGATGCAAAGACACTAATCCCGGGCTCGCCAGCAATTGAAGCCAAGACACTAATCCCGGACTCGCCAGCACCTGATGGAAAGACACTAATCCCGGTCCCGCCAGCACCTGATGGAAAGGCCTTAATCCCGGACTCGCCAGCACCTGCTGCAAAGACACTAATCCCGGACTCGCCAGCACCTGATGCATAGCCACTAATCCCGGACTCACCAGCACCTGATGCACAGGCACTAATCCCGAACACGCCAGCACCTGATGTAAAGACACCAATCCCGGACTCGCCAGCACCTGATGCATTGATGCTAATGTCGGACTCGCCAGCCCCTGATGCATAGACACTAATCCTGGTCTCGCCAGCACCTGATGCAAAAACACTAATCCCGTTTCTCCAGCATCTGATGCAAGGACACTAATCCCGGACTCGCCAGCACCTGATGCAAAGACACTAATCCCGGACTCGCGAGCACCTGATGCAAAGACACTAATCCCGGACTCGCCAGCACCTGAGGCAAAGACACTACTCCCGGACTCGCCAGCACCTGATGCATAGACACTAATCCCGGACTCGCCAGCACCTGATGCAAAGACACTAATCCCGTTCTCGCCAGCAGATGATGGAAAGACACTAATCCCGGACTCGCCAGCACCTGATGCAAAGACACTAATCCCGGACTCGCCAGCACCTGATGGAAAGACACTAATCCCGGACTCGCCAGCACCTGATGGAAAGACACTAATCCCGGACTCGCCAGCACCTGATGCAAAGACACTAATCCCGGAATCGCCAGCACCTGATGCAAAGACACTAATCCCGGACTCGCCAGCACCTGATGGAAAGACACTAATCCCGGACTCGCCAGCACCTGATGGAAAGACACTAATCCCGGACTCGCCAGCAACTGAAGCAAAGATACTAATCCCGGACTAGCCAGCACCTGATGGAAAGACACTGATCCCGGACTCGCCAGCACCTGATGGAAAGACACTAATCCCGGACTCGCCAGCATCTCATGCAAAAACACGAATCCCGGACTCGCCAGCAACTGAAGTAAAGACACTAATCCCGGACTCGCCAGCAACTGATGCAAAGACACTAATTCTGCACTCGCCAGCACCTGATGCAAAGACACTAATCCCGGACTCGCCAGCACCTGATGGAAAGACACTAATCCGGGACTCGCCAGCACCTGATTCAAAGACACTAATCCCGGCCTCGGTAGCACCTGATGCATAGACACATTCCTGACGCGCCTGCACCTGATGCACAGACACTAATCCCGGAAACGCCAGCACCTGATGCATAGACACTAATCCCGGAATCGCCAGCACCTGAAGAAAAGACGCCATTTCCGGACTCGCCAGCACCTGATGCATAGACGCTAATCCCGGACTCGCCAGCACCTGATGCAAAGACACTAATCCCGGACTCGCCAGCACCTGATGCAAAGACACTAATCCTGGACTCGCCAGCACCTGATGCATAGACACTAATGCCGGACTCGCCAGCACCTGATGTAAAGACACTAATCCCGGACTCGCCAGCACCTGATGGAAAGACACTAATCCCGGACTCGCCAGCAGTTGATGGAAAGACACTAATCCCGGTCTCGCCAGCACCTGATGCAAAAACACTAATCCCGGACTCGCCAGCACCTGATGCAAAAACACTAATCCCGGACTCGCCAGCACCTGATGCAAAGACACTAATCCCGGACTCGCCAGCACCTGATGCAAAGACATAATCTCGGACTCGCCAGCACCTGATGCAAAGACACTAATCCCGGACACGCCAGCACCTGATGCAAAGAAACTAATCCCGGACAAGCCAGCAGCTGATGCAAAAACACTAATCCCGGACTCGCCAGCACCTGATGCAAAAACACAAATCCTAGACTCGCCAGCACCTGATGCAAAGTCGCTGATCCCGGACTCGCCAGCACCTGATGCAAAGACACTAATCCCCGGCTCGCCAGCACCTGAGGCAAAGACACTAATCCCGGGCTCGCCAGCACCTGAGGCAAAGACACTAATCCCGGGCTCGCCAGAACCTGATGCAAAGACACTAATCCCGGACTCGCCAGCAACTGAAGCAAAGACACTAATCCCGGACTCGCCAGCACCTGATGCAAAGACACTAATCCCGGGCTCGCCAGCAATTGAAGCCAAGACACTAATCCCGGACTCGCCAGCACCTGATGGAAAGACACTAATCCCGGTCCCGCCAGCACCTGATGGAAAGGCATTAATCCCGGACTCGCCAGCACCTGATGCAAAGACACTAATCCCGGACTCGCCAGCACCTGATGCATAGCCACTAATCCCGGACTCACCAGCACCTGATGCACAGGCACTAATCCCGAACACGCCAGCACCTGATGTAAAGACACCAATCCCGGTCTCGCCAGCACCAGATGCATAGACGCTGATCCCGGACTCGCCAGCACCTGATGCATAGACACTAATCCCGGACTCGCCAGCAACTGATGGAAAGAATCTAATCCCGGACTCGCCAGCCCCTGATGCATAGACACTAATCCTGGTCTCGCCAGCACCTGATGCAAAAACACTAATCCCGGACTCACCAGCACCTGAGGCAAAGACACTAATCCCGGACTCGCCAGCACCTGATGCATAGACTCTAATCCCGGACTCGCCAGCACCTGATGCAAAGACACTAATCCCGTTCTCGCCAGCAGATGATGCAAAAACACTAATTCCGGACTCGCCAGCACCTGATGCAAAGACACTAATCCCGGACACGCCAGCACCTGATGCAAAGACACTAATCCCGGACTCGCCAGCACCTGATGGAAATACACTAATCCCGGAATCGCCAGCAACTGATGTAAAGACACTAACCCCGGACTCACCAGCACCTGATGCAAAGACACTAATCCCGGACTCGCCAGCACCTGATGCAAAGACATTAATCCCGGACTCGCCAGCACCTGATGCAAAGACACTAATTCCGGACTCGCCAGCACCTGATGGAAATACACTAATCCCGGACTCGCCAGCACCTGATGGAAAGACACTAATCCCGGACTCGCCAGCAACTGAAGCAAAGATACTAATCCCGGACTAGCCAGCACCTGATGGAAAGACACTGATCCCGGACTCGCCAGCACCTGATGGAAAGACACTAATCCCGGAATCGCCAGCACCTGAAGAAAAGACGCTAATTCCGGACTCGCCAGCACCTGATGCATAGACACTAATCCCGGACTCGCCAGCACCTGATGCAAAGACACTAATCCCGGACTCGCCAGCACCTGATGCAAAGACACTAATCCCGGACTCGCCAGCACCTGATGCAAAGACACTAATCCCGGACTCGCCAGCACCTGATGGAAAGACACTAATCCCGGACTCGCCAGCACCTGATGCAAAGACACTAATCCTGGACTCGCCAGCACCTGATGCAAAGAAACTAATCCTGGACTCGCCAGCAACTGATGCAAAAACACTAATCCCGGTCTCGCCAGCACCTGAAGAAAAGGCACTAATCCCGGACTCGCCAGCACCTGATGCAAAAACACTAATCCCGGACTCGCCAGCACCTGATGGAAAGACACTAATCCCGGACTCGCCAGCACCTGATGGAAAGACACTAATCCCGGTCTCGCCAGCACCTGATGCAAAAACACTAATCCCGGACTCGCCAGCACCTGATGCAAAAACACTAATCCCGGACTCGCCAGCACCTGATGGAAAGACACTAACCCCGGACTCGCCAGCACCTGATGGAAAGACACTCATCCCGGTCTCGCCAGCACCTGATGCAAAGACACTAATCCCGGACTCGCCAGCACCTGATGGAAAGACACTCATCCCGGACTCGCCAGCAACTGATGCAACGACACTAATCCCGGTCTCGGCAGCAACTGAAGCAAAGACACTAATCCCGGACTCGCCAGCACCTGATGCAAAGACACTAATCCCGGACAAGCCAGCACCTGATGCAAAGAAACTAATCCCGGACAAGCCAGCAGCTGATGGAAAAACACTAATCCCGGACTCGCGAGCACCTGATGCAAACACATTAATTCCGGACTCGCCAGCACCTGATGCAAAGAGACTACTCCTGGACTCGCCAGCACCTGATGCAAAGACACTAATCCCGGTCTCGCCAGCACCTGATGCAAAAACACTAATCCTGGACTCGCCAGCACCAGATGCATAGACACTAATCCCGGACTCGCCAGCACCTGATGCAAAGACATTAATCCCGGAATCGCCAGCACCTGATGCAAAAACACAAATCCTGGACTCGCCAGCACCTGATGCAAATACATTAATCCCGGACTCGCCAGCACCTGATGCAAAAACAGTAATCCCGGACTCGCCAGCACCTGATGCAAAGACACTAATCCCGGACTCGCCAGCAACTGAAGCAAAGACACTAATCCCGGACTCGCCAGCACCTGATGGAAAGACACTAATCCCGGTCCCGCCAGCACCTGATGCACAGACACTAATCCCGGACTCGCCAGCACCTGATGCAAAGACACTAATCCCGGACTCGCCAGCACCTGATGCATAGCCACTAATCCCGGACTCACCTGCACCTGATGCACAGGCACTAATCCCGAACACGCCAGCACCTGATGTAAAGACACCAATCCCGGTCTCGCCAGCACCTGATGCCTAGACGCTAATCCCGGACTCGCCCGCACCTGATGCATAGGCACTAATCCCGGACTCGCCAGCAACTGATGCATAGACACTAATCCCGGACTCGCCAGCCCCTGATGCATAGACACTAATCCTGGTCTCGCCAGCACCTGATGCAAAAACACTAATCCCGTCTCTCCAGCATGTGATGCAAGGACACTAATCCCGGACTCGCCAGCACCTGATGCAAAGACACTAATCCCGGACTCGCGAGCACCTGATGCAAAGTCACTAATCCCGGACTCGCCTGCACCTGATGCATAGACACTAATCCCGGACTCGCCAGCACCTGATGCAAAGAAACTAATCCCGTTCTCGCCAGCAGATGATGCAAAAACACGAATTCCGGACTCGCCAGCACCTGATGCAAAGACACTAATCCCGGACTCGCCAGCACCTGATGCAAAGACACTAATCCCGGACTCGCCAGCACCTGATGGAAAGACACTAATCCCGGACTCGCCAGCACCTGATGGAAAGACACTAATCCCGGACTCGCCAGCACCTGATGCAAAGACACTAATCCCGGAATCGCCAGCACCTGATGCAAAGACACTGATCCCGGACTCGCCAGCACCTGATGCAAAAACACTAATCCCGGACTCGCCAGCACCTGATGCAAAGACACTAATCCCAGACTCGCCAGCACCTGATGGAAAGACACTAATCCCGGACTCGCCAGCACCTGATGCAAAGAGACTAATCCCGGACTCGCCAGCACCTGATGCATCGACACTAATCCGGGACTCGCCAGCACCTGATGCATCGACACTAATCCGGGACTCGCCAGCACCTGATGCATCGACACTAATCCCGGACTCGCCAGCACCTGATGCATCGACACTAATCCCGGACTCGGTAGCACCTGATGCATCGACACTAATCCGGGACTCGCCAGCACCTGATGCAAAGACACTAATCCCGGGCTCGCCAGCACCTGATGCAAAGACACTAATCCCGGACTCGGTAGCACCTGATGCATAGAAACTAATTCCTGACGCGCCTGCACCTGATGCACAGACACTAATCCCGGACTCGCCAGCACCTGATGCAAAAACACTAATCCCGGACTCGCCAGCACCTGATGCAAAGACACTAATCCCGGACTCGGCAGCACCTGATGCATAGAGACTAATCCCGGACTCGCCAGCACCTGATGGAAAGAGACTAATCCCGGACTCGCCAGCACCTGATGCAAAGAGACTAATCCCGGACTCGCCAGCACCTGATGCAAAGACACTAATCCCGGACTCGCCAGCAACTGATGGAAAGACACTAATACCGGAGTCGCCAGCACCTGATGCATAGACACTAATCCCGGACTCGCCAGCACCTGATGCAAAGACACTAATGCAGACCTCGCCAGCACCTGAAGCAAAGACACAAATCCCGGACTCGACAACAACTGATGGAAAGGCACTAATCCCGGACTCGCCAGCACCTGATGCAAAGACACTAATCCCGGACTCGCCAGCACCTGATGCAAATACACTAATCCCGGACACGCCAGCACCTGATGCAAAGAAACTAATCCCGGACAAGCCAGCAGCTGATGCAAAAACACTAATCCCGGACTCGCGAGCACCTGATGCATAGACACTAATCCCGGTCTCGCCAGCACCTGATGCATAGACGCTAATCCCGGACTCGCCAGCACCTGATGCATAGACACTAATCCCGGACTCGCCAGCAACTGATGGAAATACACTAATCACGTACTCGCCAGCCCCTGATGGATAGACACTGATCCTGGTCTCGCCAGCACCTGATGCAAAGACACTAATCCCGGACTCGCCAGCACCTGATGCAAAGACACTAATCCCGGATCGCGAGCACCTGATGCAAAGACACTAATCCCGGACTCGCCAGCACCTGAGGCAAAGACACTAATCCCGGACTCGCCAGCACCTGATGGAAAGACACTAATCCCGGACTCGCCAGCACCTGATGCATAGACACTAATCCCGGACTCGCCAGCACCTGATGCATAGCCACTAATCCCGGACTCACCTGCACCTGATGCACAGGCACTAATCCCGAACACGCCAGCACCTGATGTAAAGACTCCAATCCCGGTCTCGCCAGCACCTGATGCCTAGACGCTAATCCCGGACTCGCCCGCACCTGATGCATAGGCACTAATCCCGGACTCGCCAGCAACTGATGCATAGACACTAATCCCGGACTCGCCAGCCCCTGATGCATAGACACTAATCCTGGTCTCGCCAGCACCTGATGCAAAAACACTAATCCCGTCTCTCCAGCATGTGATGCAAGGACACTAATCCCGGACTCGCCAGCACCTGATGCAAAGACACTAATCCCGGACTCGCGAGCACCTGATGCAAAGACACTAATCCCGGACTCGCCAGCACCTGAGGCAAAGACACTAATCCCGGACTCGCCTGCACCTGATGCATAGACACTAATCCCGGACTCGCCAGCACCTGATGCAAAGAAACTAATCCCGTTCTCGCCAGCAGATGATGCAAAAACACTAATTCCGGACTCGCCAGCACCTGATGCAAAGACACTAATCCCGGACTCGCCAGCACCTGATGCAAAGACACTAATCCCGGACTCGCCAGCACCTGATGGAAAGACACTAATCCCGGACTCGCCAGCACCTGATGGAAAGACACTAATCCCGGACTCGCCAGCACCTGATGCAAAGACACTAATCCCGGAATCGCCAGCACCTGATGCAAAGACACTGATCCCGGACTCGCCAGCACCTGATGCAAAAACACTAATCCCGGACTCGCCAGCACCTGATGCAAAGACACTAATCCCAGACTCGCCAGCACCTGATGGAAAGACACTAATCCCGGACTCGCCAGCACCTGATGCAAAGAGACTAATCCCGGACTCGCCAGCACCTGATGCATCGACACTAATCCGGGACTCGCCAGCACCTGATGCATCGACACTAATCCGGGACTCGCCAGCACCTGATGCATCGACACTAATCCCGGACTCGCCAGCACCTGATGCATCGACACTAATCCCGGACTCGCCAGCACCTGAGGCAAAGACACTAATCCCGGGCTCGCCAGCACCTGATGCAAAGACACTAATCCCGGACTCGGTAGCACCTGATGCATAGAAACTAATTCCTGACGCGCCTGCACCTGATGCACAGACACTAATCCCGGACTCGCCAGCACCTGATGCAAAAACACTAATCCCGGACTCGCCAGCACCTGATGCAAAGACACTAATCCCGGACTCGGCAGCACCTGATGCATAGAAACTAATCCCGGACTCGCCAGCACCTGATGGAAAGAGACTAATCCCGGACTCGCCAGCACCTGATGCAAAGAGACTAATCCCGGACTCGCCAGCACCTGATGCAAAGACACTAATCCCGGACTCGCCAGCAACTGATGGAAAGACACTAATACCGGAGTCGCCAGCACCTGATGCATAGACACTAATCCCGGACTCGCAAGCACCTGATGCAAAGACACTAATGCAGACCTCGCCAGCACCTGAAGCAAAGACACAAATCCCGGACTCGACAACAACTGATGGAAAGAAACTAATCCCGGACAAGCCAGCAGCTGATGCAAAAACACTAATCCCGGACTCGCGAGCACCTGATGCATAGACACTAATCCCGGTCTCGCCAGCACCTGATGCATAGACGCTAATCCCGGACTCGCCAGCACCTGATGCATAGACACTAATCCCGGACTCGCCAGCAACTGATGGAAATACACTAATCCCGTACTCGCCAGCCCCTGATGCATAGACACTGATCCTGGTCTCGCCAGCACCTGATGCAAAAAGACTAATCCCGTCTCTCCAGCATCTGATGCAAGGATACTAATCTCGGACTCGCCAGCACCTGATGCAAAGACACTAATCCCGGATCGCGAGCACCTGATGCAAAGACACTAATCCCGGACTCGCCAGCACCTGAGGCAAAGACACTAATCCCGGACTCGCCAGCACCTGATGCATAGACACTAATCCCGGACTCCCCAGCACCTGATGCAAAGACACTAATCCCGGACTCGCCAGCACCTGATGCAAAGACACTAATCCCGGACTCGCCAACACCTGATGGAAAGACACTAATCCCGGACTCGCCAGCACCTGATGGAAAGACACTAATCCCGGACTCGCCAGCACCTGATGGAAAGACAGTAATCCCGGACACGCCAGCACCTGATGGAAAGACAGTAATCCCGGACTCGCCAGCACCTGAAGTAAAGACACTAATCCCGGACTCGGCAGCAACTGATGCAAAGACACTAATCCTGCACTCGCCAGCACCTGATGCAAAGACACTAATCCCGGACTCGCCAGCACCTGATGCAAAGACACTAATCCCGGACTCGATAGCACCTGATGCATAGACACTGGCCCAAAAATTCATCTCGCTGCGCGAGAGTACGCACAGTGTACTCTCGCGCAGACCGACTCCAATTGCCGGTTTTCAGCATGCACTGCGCATGTACTGAAAACCGGCATTTGATGTTTGGAAAAGGGGGCGGTTCCTCAGTGCACCGCGTGCGCGCTGCAGGCTGCGCGCACGCAGTGCACTTCATCGTTTGCACACGCAGGTAAGTACTGAAGATTTTAGAAATCAAAAAAGCAGGCGGAGGAGCCTCTTTTAACAAGGTAAGTACTTAATTAAGTAGTATTTAGAATTTTTTTTACAAGTAAATCTTTAGTAGAGACTTTAAAGACAGGTAAGTTTATTTTTATAACATTTTAAAAGATTTTAAATTTTTTCAAAAATTTATTTTTTTGTTTAAAAAGGTTAATTTATTTAACTACACTTATTTTAATAATGTGATGTTTTTTTTTTAATTTAATGGAGGTTTAGCTCTTCTTTTGGGCTGTTGTTTACTTCATAGCTTTCACAGCAGTTCTGTGAACGCTGTGAAAGCTATGAATGAAAGCTTGGTGTGCTGCCATTGGCTGTAACGCAGTCACGTGATCCCACAGCCCGCACGAATTATCTGCGCACTATGGGATACGATGCACTGCGCAGCTAATGGCCAGGACATCAAGTTCCAGCGAGCTGGGACTGAAAATGCCAGCGCGCAGGGAGAGATCGCGTAGAGGGCTTACCCTCGCACGAACGCTCTCACTGCAATTTCTGGCCCACTAATTCCTGACGCGCCTGCACCTGATGCACAGACACTAATCCCGGACTAGCCAGCACCTGATGCAAAAACACTAATCCCGGAAACGCCAGCAGCTGATGCATAGACACTAATCCCGGAATCGCCCGCACCTGAAGAAAAGACGCTAATTCCGGACACGCCAGCACCTGATGCAAAGACACTAATCCCGGACTCGCCAGCACCTGATGCAAAGACACTAATCCCGGACTCGCCAGCACCTGATGCAAAGACACGAATCCTGGACTCGCCAGCACCTGATGCAAAGACACTAATCCCGGTCTCGACAGCACCTGATGCAAAGACACTAATCCTGGACTCGCCAGCACCTGAAGAAAAGGCACTAATCCCGGACTCGCCAGCACCTGATGCAAAAACACTAATCCCGGACTCGCCAGCACCTGATGGAAAGACACTAATCCCGGTCCCGTTAGCAACTGATGCAAAGACACTAATCCCGGACTCGCCAGCACCTGATGCAAAGACACTAATCCTGGACTCGCCAGCACCTGAAGAAAAGGCACTAATCCCGGACTCGCCAGCACCTGATGCAAAAACACTAATCCCGGACTCGCCAGCACCTGATGGAAAGACACTAATCCCGGTCTCGTTAGCAACTGATGCAAAGACACTAATCCCGGACTCGCCAGCAGCTGATGCAAAGACACTAATCCTGGACTCGCCAGCACCTGATGGAAAGACACTAATCCCGGACTCTCCAGCACCTGATGGAAAGACACTAATTCCGGACTCGCCAGCACCTGATGGAAAGACACTAATCCCGGTCTCGCCAGCACCTGATGCAAAAACACTAATCCCGGACTCGCCAGCACCTGATGCAGAAACACTAATCCCGGACTCGCCAGCAACTGATGCAAAAACACTAATCCCGGACTCGCCAGCACCTGATGCAAAAACACTAATCCCGGACTCGCCAGCACCTGATGGAAAGACACTCATCCCGGTCTCGCCAGCACCTGATGCAAAGACACTAATCTCGGACTCGCCAGCACCTGATGCAAAGAAACTAATCCCGGACTCGCCAGCACCTGATGCAAAGAAACTAATCCCGGACTCGCCAGCACCTGATGCAAAGAAACTAATCCCGGACTCGCCAGCACCTGATGCAAAGAAACTAATCCCGGACTCGCCAGCAGCTGATGCAAAAACACTAATCCCGGACTCGCGAGCACCTGATGCAAACACATTAATTCCGGACTCGCCAGCACCTGATGCAAAGAGACTACTCCTGGACTCACCAGCACCTGATGCAAATACACTAATCCCGGACTCGCCAGCACCTGATGGAAAGACACTAATCCCGGACTCGCCAGCAACTGAAGCAAAGACACTAATCCCGGACTCGCCAGCACCTGATGCAAAGACACTAATCCCGGACTCGCCAGCAACTGATGCAAAAACACTAATCCCGGACTCGCCAGCACCTGATGCAAAGACACTAATCCCGGACTCGCTAGCACCTGATGCAAAGACACTAATCCCGGACTCGCCAGCACCTGATGCACAGACACTAATCCCGGAAAAAGCCAGCACCTGATGCAAAAACACAAATCCCAGACTCGCCAGCACCTGATGCAAAGACACTCATCCCGGACTCGCCAGCACCTGATGCATAGACACTACTGTCGGACTCGCCAGCACCTGATGCAAAAACACTAATACCGGACTCGCCAGCACCTGATGGAAAGACGCTAATCCCGGACACGCCAGCACCTGATGCAAAGATACTAATCCCGGACTCGCCAGCACCTGATGCAAAGACACTAATCCCGGACTCGCCAGCACCTGATGCAAAGACACTAATCCCGGACTCGCCAGCACCTGATGCAAAGACACTAATTCCGGTCTCGGCAGCAACTGAAGCAAAGACACTAATCCCGGACTCGCCAGCACCTGATGCAAAGAGACTAATCCCGGACTCGCCAGCACCTGATGCAAAGACACTAATCCCGGACTCGCCAGCACCTGATGGAAAGGCACTAATCCCGGACTCGCCAGCACCTGATGGAAAGACACTAATACCGGAGTTGCCAGCACCTGATGCAAATACATTACTTCCGGACTCGCCAGCACCTGATGCAAAGACACTAATGCAGACCTCGCCAGCACCTGAAGAAAAGACATTAATCCCGGACTCGCCAGCACCTGATGGAAAGACACTAATCCCGGACTCGCCAGCACCTGATGGAAAGACACTAATCCCGGACTCGCCAGCAGCTGATGCAAGGACACTAATCTCGGACTCGCCAGCAACTGATGCATAGACACTAATCCCGGACTCGCCAGCACCTGATGGAAAGAGGCTAATCCCGGACTCGACAGCAACTGATGCACAGACACTAATCCCGGACTCGCCAGCACCTGATGCATAGACACTAATCCCGGACTCGCCAGCACCGGATGCATAGATTCTGATCCCGGCTTCGCCAGCACCTGATGCAAAAACACTAATACCGGACTCGCCAGCAACTGAAGCAAAGACACTAATCCCGGACTCGCCAGCACCTGAGGCAAAGACACGAATACCGGACTCGCCAGCAACTGAAGCAAAGACACTAATCCCGGAATCGCCAGCACCTGATGCAAAGACCATAATCCCGGGCTCGCCAGCACCTGATGCAAAGACACTAATCCCGGACTCGCCAGCACCTGATGGAAAGACACTAATCCCGGTCTCGTTAGCTCCTGATGGAAAGGCATTAATCCCGGACTCGCATGCACCGGATGCACAGACACTAATCCCGGACTCGCCAGCACCTGATGCAAAGACACTAATCCCGGACTCGCCAGCACCTGATGCAAAGACACTAATCCCGGACTCGCCAGCACCTGATGGAAAGGCACTAATCCCGGTCTCGGCAGCACCTGATGCAAAGACACTAATCCCGGACTCGCCAGCACCTGATGCAAAGAGACTTATCCCGGACTCGCCAGCACCTGATGGAAAGACACTAATCCCGGACTCTCCAGCACCTGATGCAAAGACACTAATCCCGGACTCGCCAGCACCTGATGCAAAGACACTAATCCCGGAGTCGCCAGCACCTGATGCATGGACACTAATCCCGGACTCGCCAGCAACTGAAGCAAAGACACTAATTCCGGACTCGCTAGGACCTGATGCATCGACACCAATCCCGGACTCGCCAGCACCTGATGCAAAGACACTAATCCCGGACTCGCCAGCACCTGATGCAAAGAGACTAATCCCGGACTCGCCAGCACCTGATACAAAGAGACTAATCCCGGACTCGCTAGGACCTGATGCATCGACACTAATCCCGGACTCGCCAGCACCTGATGTAAAAACACTAATCCCGGTCTCGGCAGCAATTTAAGCAAAGACACTAACCCCGGACTCGCCAGCACCTGATGCAAAGAGACTAATCCCGGACTCGCCAGCACCTGATGCATAGACACTAATCCCGGACTCGTCAGCACCTGATGCAAAGACACTAATCCCGGACTCGCCAGCACCTGGTGGAAAGACACTAATCCCGGACTCGCCAGCACCTGATGCAAAGACACTACTCCCGGACTCGCCAGCACCTGATGCATAGACACTAATCCCGGACTCGCCAGCACCTGATGCAAAGACACTAATCCCGGACTCGCCAGCACCTGATGTAAAGACACTAATCCCGGTCTCGGCAGCAATTTAAGCATAGACACTAATCCCGGACTCGCCAGCACCTGATGCAAAGAGACTAATCCCGGACTCGCCAGCACCTGATGGAAAGACACTAATCCCGGACTCGCCAGCACCTGATGCAAAGACACTAATCCCGGACTCGCCAGCACCTGATGTAAAGACACTAATCCCGGTCTCGGCAGCAATTTAAGCATAGACACTAATCCCGGACTCGCCAGCACCTGATGCATAGACACTAATCCCGGACTCGCCAGCACCTGATGCAAAGACACTAATCCCGGACTCGCCAGCACCTGGTGGAAAGACACTAATCCCGGACTCGCCAGCACCTGATGCAAAGAGACTTATCCCGGTCTCCCCAGCACCTGATGAAAAGACACTAATCCCGGACTCGCCAGCAACTGATGCAAAGGCACTAATCCCGGAGTCGCCAGCATCTGATGCATGGACACTAATCCCGGACTCGCCAGCAACTGAAGCAAAGACACTAATTCCGGACTCGCCAGCACCTGAAGCAAAGACACTAATCCCGGACTCGCCAGCACCTGATGGAAAGACACTAACCCCGGACTTGCCAGCACCTGATGCAAAGAGACTAATCCCGGACTCGCCAGCACCTGAGGCAAAGACACGAATACCGGACTCGCCAGCAACTGAAGCAAAGACACTAATCCCGGAATCGCCAGCACCTGATGCAAAGACCATAATCCCGGGCTCGCCAGCACCTGATGCAAAGACACTAATCCCGGACTCGCCAGCACCTGATGGAAAGACACTAATCCCGGTCTCGTTAGCTCCTGATGGAAAGGCATTAATCCCGGACTCGCATGCACCGGATGCACAGACACTAATCCCGGACTCGCCAGCACCTGATGCAAAGACACTAATCCCGGACTCGCCAGCACCTGATGCAAAGACACTAATCCCGGACTCGCCAGCACCTGATGGAAAGGCACTAATCCCGGTCTCGGCAGCACCTGATGCAAAGACACTAATCCCGGACTCGCCAGCACCTGATGCAAAGAGACTTATCCCGGACTCGCCAGCACCTGTAGGAAAGACACTAATCCCGGACTCTCCAGCACCTGATGCAAAGACACTAATCCCGGACTCGCCAGCACCTGATGCAAAGACACTAATCCCGGAGTCGCCAGCACCTGATGCATGGACACTAATCCCGGACTCGCCAGCAACTGAAGCAAAGACACTAATTCCGGACTCGCTAGGACCTGATGCATCGACACTAATCCCGGACTCGCCAGCACCTGATGCAAAGACACTAATCCCGGACTCGCCAGCACCTGATGCAAAGAGACTAATCCCGGACTCGCCAGCACCTGATGCAAAGAGACTAATCCCGGACTCGCTAGGACCTCATGCATCGACACTAATCCCGGACTCGCCAGCACCTGATGTAAAAACACTAATCCCGGTCTCGGCAGCAATTTAAGCAAAGACACTAACCCCGGACTCGCCAGCACCTGATGCAAAGACACTAATCCCGGACTCGTCAGCACCTGATGCAAAGACACTAATCCCGGACTCGCCAGCACCTGGTGGAAAGACACTAATCCCGGACTCGCCAGCACCTGATGCAAAGACACTACTCCCGGACTCGCCAGCACCTGATGCATAGACACTAATCCCGGACTCGCCAGCACCTGATGCAAAGACACTAATCCCGGACTCGCCAGCACCTGATGTAAAGACACTAATCCCGGTCTCGGCAGCAATTTAAGCATAGACACTAATCCCGGACTCGCCAGCACCTGATGCAAAGAGACTAATCCCGGAAGCGCCAGCACCTGATGGAAAGACACTAATCCCGGACTCGCCAGCACCTGATGCAAAGACACTAATCCCGGACTCGCCAGCACCTGATGTAAAGACACTAATCCCGGTCTCGGCAGCAATTTAAGCATAGACACTAATCCCGGACTCGCCAGCACCTGATGCATAGACACTAATCCCGGACTCGCCAGCACCTGATGCAAAGACACTAATCCCGGACTCGCCAGCACCTGGTGGAAAGACACTAATCCCGGACTCGCCAGCACCTGATGCAAAGAGACTTATCCCGGTCTCCCCAGCACCTGATGAAAAGACACTAATCCCGGACTCGCCAGCAACTGATGCAAAGGCACTAATCCCGGAGTCGCCAGCATCTGATGCATGGACACTAATCCCGGACTCGCCAGCAACTGAAGCAAAGACACTAATTCCGGACTCGCCAGCACCTGAAGCAAAGACACTAATCCCGGACTCGCCAGCACCTGATGGAAAGACACTAACCCCGGACTTGCCAGCACCTGATGCAAAGAGACTAATCCCGGACTCGCCAGGACCTGATGCATAGACACTAATCCCGGACTCGCCAGCACCTGATGCAAAGACACTAATCCCGGACTCGCCAGCACCTGGTGTAAAGACACTAATCCCGGTCTCGGCAGCAATTTAAGCACAGACACTAATCCCGGAGTCGCCAGCACCTGATGCATGGACACTAATCCCGGACTCGCAAGCACCTGATGCATAGACAATAATCCCTGACGCGCCTGCAGCTGATGCAAAAACACAAATCCCGGAATCGCCAGCAACTGATGTAAAGACACTAATCCCGGACTCGCCAGCACCTGATGGAAAAACACTAATACCGGAATCGCCAGCACCTGATGCTAAGTCAGGAATCCAGGACTCGCCAGCACCTGATGCAAAAACACTCATACCGGACTCGGCAGCAGCTGAAGCAAAGACACTAATCCCGGACTCGCCAGCACCTGATGGAAAGCGACTAATCCCGGACTCGCCTGCACCTGATGCAAAGACACTAATCCCGGACTCGCCTGCACCTGATGCAAAAACACTAATCCCGGACTCGACAGCACCTGAGGCATAGACACTAATCCCGGACTAGCCAGCACCTGATGCAAAGACACTAATCCCGGACTCGCCAGCACCTGATGCAAAGACACTAATCCCGGACTCGCCAGCAACTGAAGCAAAGACACTAATCCCGGATTCGCCAGCTCCTGATGCATAGACACTAATCCCGGACCTGCCAGCACCTGATGCAAATAGACTGATCCCGGACTCGCCAGCACCTTATGCAAAGACACTAATTCCGGACTCGCCAGCACCTGATGCATAGACACTAATCCCGGATTCGCCAGCACCTGATGCAAAGACACTAAACCCGGACTCGCCATCAGCTAATGCAAAGACACTAATCCCGGACTCGCCAGCACCTGATGCATAGACACTAATCCTGGACTCGACAGCACCTGATGCAAAGACATTAATCCAGGACTCCCCAGCACCTGATGCAAAGACAGGAATCCCAGACTCGCCAGCACCTGATGCAAGGACACTAATCCCGGACTCGCCAGGACCTGATGCATAGACACTAATCCCGGACTCGCCAGCACCTGATGCAAAGACACTAATCCCGGACTCGCCAGCACCTGGTGTAAAGACACTAATCCCGGTCTCGGCAGCAATTTAAGCACAGACACTAATCCCGGAGTCGCCAGCACCTGATGCATGGACACTAATCCCGGACTCGCAAGCACCTGATGCATAGACAATAATCCCTGACGCGCCTGCAGCTGATGCAAAAACACAAATCCCGGAATCGCCAGCAACTGATGTAAAGACACTAATCCCGGACTCGCCAGCACCTGATGGAAAAACACTAATACCGGAATCGCCAGCACCTGATGCTAAGTCAGGAATCCAGGACTCGCCAGCACCTGATGCAAAAACACTCATACCGGACTCGGCAGCAGCTGAAGCAAAGACACTAATCCCGGACTCGCCAGCACCTGATGGAAAGCGACTAATCCCGGACTCGCCTGCACCTGATGCAAAGACACTAATCCCGGACTCGCCTGCACCTGATGCAAAAACACTAATCCCGGACTCGACAGCACCTGAGGCATAGACACTAATCCCGGACTAGCCAGCACCTGATGCAAAGACACTAATCCCGGACTCGCCAGCACCTGATGCAAAGACACTAATCCCGGACTCGCCAGCAACTGAAGCAAAGACACTAATCCCGGATTCGCCAGCTCCTGATGCATAGACACCAATCCCGGACCTGCCAGCACCTGATGCAAATAGACTGATCCCGGACTCGCCAGCACCTTATGCAAAGACACTAATTCCGGACTCGCCAGCACCTGATGCATAGACACTAATCCCGGATTCGCCAGCACCTGATGCAAAGACACTAAACCCGGACTCGCCATCAGCTAATGCAAAGACACTAATCCCGGACTCGCCAGCACCTGATGCATAGACACTAATCCTGGACTCGACAGCACCTGATGCAAAGACATTAATCCAGGACTCCCCAGCACCTGATGCAAAAAAGACTAATCCCGGACTCGCCAGCACCTGATTAAAAAACACTAATCCCGGACTCGCCAGCACCTGATGGAAAGACACTAATCCCGGACTCGCCAGCACCTGATGCAAAGACACTAATCCCGGACTCGCCAGCACCTGATGAAAAGACACTAATCCCGGACCCGCCAGCACCTGATGCAAAGACACTAATCCCGGACTCGCCAGCACCTGATGGAAAGACACTAATCCCGGACTCGCCAGCACCTGATGCAAAGACACTAATACCGGAATCGCCAGCACCTGCGGCAAGGACATTAATCCCGGACTCGCCAGCAACTGAAGCAAAGTCACTAATCTGGTTCTCGCCAGCACCTGATGCATATACACTAATCCCGGACTCGCCAGCACCTGATGCATAGACACTAATACCGGACTTGCCTGTACTTGTTGCAAAGACACTAATCCCGGACTAGCCAGCACCTGATGCAAAGACACTAATCCCGGACTAGCCAGCACCTGATGCAAAGACACTAATCTCGGACTCGCCAGCAAATGATGCAAAGAGACTAATCCCGGTCTCGCCAGCAATTGATGTAAAGACACTAATCCCGGACTCGCCAGCACCTGATGTAAAGACACTAATACCGGACTCGCCAGCACGTGATGCATAGACACTAATACCGGACTCGCCTGTACTTGTTGCAAAGACACTAATCCCGGACTAGCCAGCACCTGATGCAAAGACACTAATCTCGGACTCGCCAGCAACTGAAGCAAAGTCACTAATCCGGGTCTCGCCAGCACCTGATGCAAAGACACTAATCCCGGGCTCGACAGCAACTGAAGTAAACACACTAATCCCCGACTCGCCAGCACTTGATGCATAGACACTAATACCGGACTCGCCAGCACCTGATGCAAAGACACTAATCCCGGACTCGCCAGCACCTGATGTAAAGACACTAATACCGGACTCGCCAGCACCTGATGCATATACACTAATCCCGGACTCGCCAGCACCTGATGCATAGACACTAATACCGGACTCGCCTGTACTTGTTGCAAAGACACTAATCCCGGACTAGCCAGCACCTGATGCAAAGACACTAATCCCGGACTAGCCAGCACCTGATGCAAAGACACTAATCTCGGACTCGCCAGCAACTGAAGCAAAGTCACTAATCCGGGTCTCGCCAGCACCTGATGCAAAGACACTAATCCCGGTCTCGACAGCAACTGAAGTAAAGACACTAATCCCGGACTCGCCAGCACCTGATGCATAGACACTAATACCGGACTCGCCAGCACCTGATGCAAAGACACTACTCCCGGACTCGCCAGCACCTGATGCATATGCACTAATACCGGACTCGCCAGCACCTCATGCATAGACACTAATGCCGGACTCGCCTGTACTTGATGCAAAGACACTAATCCCGGTCTCGCTAGCACCTGATGCAAAGACACGAATCCCGGACTCGCCAGCAACTGATGCAAAGACACTAATCCCGGACTCGCCAGCACCTGATGCAAAGACACCAATCCCGGACTCGCCAGCACCTAATGCAAAGACACTAATCCCGGACTCGCCAGCACCTGATGCAAAGTCAGGAATCCAAGAATCGCCAGCACCTGATGCAAAGAGACTAATCCCGGACTCGCCAGCACCTGATGCAAAGACGCTAATCCCGGACTGGCCAGCACCAGATGCAAAGTCAGGAATCCAAGAATCGCCAGCACCTGATGCAAAGACACTAATCTCGGAATCGCCAACCACTGATGCAAAGAGACTAATCCCGGACTCACCAGCACCTGATGCAAAAAAGTCTAATCCCGGACTCGCCAGCACCTGATTCAAAAACACTAATCCCTGATTTGCCAGCACCTGATGGAAAGACACTAATCCCGGCCTCGACAGCACCTGATGCAAAGACACTAATCCCGGACTCGCCAGCACCGGGTGCATGGACACTAATCCCGGACTCGCTAGCATCTGATGCAAAGACGCTAATCCCGGACTGGCCAGCACCAGATGCATACACACTAATCCCGGAATCGCCTGCACCTGATTCAAAACACTAATCCCGGACTCGCCAGCAGCTGATGAATAGAGACTAATCCCGGACTCGCCAGCAGATGATGCAAGAACACTAATCCCGGACTCTCCAGCACCTGATTGAAAGACAAGGGCAACACGGTGGCATAGTGGTTAGCACTGGTGCCTCACGGCGCCAGGGACCCGGGTTCGAATCTGACCTCGGCTGACTTTCTGTGTGGAGTTTGCACATTCTCCCCGTGTCTGCGTGGGTTTCCTCCGGGTGCTCCGGTTTCCTCCCACAGTTCAAAAAAGTGTGGATTAGGTTGATTTGGCTATGATAAATTGACCCTTAGTGTTACGGGGGGATTAAATATGTGGGGTTATGGGGATAGGATGGGATATGTTAGGGGGAATTAAATACGTGGGGTTACGGGGGTAGGGTGGGATATGTGTACTGTGGGGATTAAAGCAGGGACAGGGTACTGGATTTGGATGATCAGCCATGATCTTATTGAATGGTGGAGCAGGCTCGACGGGCCGAATGGCCTACTCATGCTCCTAGATTCTATGTTTCTATGTTTCTATGACACTAATCCCGGTCTCTGCAGCAACTGAAGCAAAGACACTAATCCCGGACTCGCCAGCACCTGATGGAAAGAGACTAATCCCGGACTCGCCAGCACCTGATGCAAAGACACTAATCCCGGACTCGCCAGCACCTGATGCAAAGACACTAATCCCGGACTCGCCAGCACCTGATGAAAAGACACTAATCCCGGACTCGCCAGCACCTGATGCAAAGACACTAATCCCGGACTCGCCAGCACCTGATGCAAAGACACTAATCCCGGACTCGCCAGCACCTGATGCAAAGACAGGAATCCCAGACTCGCCAGCACCTGATGCAAGGACACTAATCCCGGACTCGCCAGCACCTGATGCAAAGAGACTGATCCCGGACTCGCCAGCACCTGATGCAAAGACCCTAAACCCGGATTCGCCAGCAACTGATTCAAAAACACTAATCCCGGACTCGCCAGCACCTGATAGAAAGACACTCATCCCGGACTCGCCAGTGTGGGGTGTTTTTGCGTGCCCCTTGATTCTATGACGCTCCCTTGTGTCGACCCGTGCCTCAAAAACTCCCCTGTTTTCGTCATTTCCCTTGGACGGCAGGAGCTGTTGCCAAAAGTCCTTGTCTAGCTCGTCGATTAGCGGGTAATCCCACACACAGAGAGAGTCCGTGGCCAGATAGGTCAGAACCCACACTTGAAGGCCTCCTCACACAGATACACATGTTAGCCTGCATCTTGGATACTTGCAGTTCCTCAGCAGCCAAACACGCAGGCGGTCCTGGGGATATCTAGAGTTGTATGCTGGATATAATTACCCGCCCTCGTCGTTGATTCACGCGGTCCGGGCTCTGTTCGAATCCAGAGACAGTACCGTGCCTAACATAGGCATGCGATGAGGCCCAGAGAGTTACGTTCAGGCGGTACGGCGAGGCACTCACTTCGGGAGTTCCTGGAGAGTTGACGGACGCGGGGCTACGCGGAGAAGCCCGTCCCAGATGTTAGAGAAAAGCAAGCACTGTATCCCCAAAGTTCAGTATATTTATACCCCGTATAATACACAAATCCGGCTGGGCGATTCCTGGTTACAGTAGTCGCAGAGATGCTAGTTGACCTTCCTGGTGATGTCTCTGTCCTGGATTGGTCATCTTGATGAAAACAATGGAAGGCCATTACTGTAGCAGCTCTCGAATTGCTAACTGTTTGTTAAGTTCTTGACTGCTTCTTCCTTGAAAGAGTTCAGAGGTGTTACTTTTGACCTGCAAACCTCATTGTCCAACCAGACATCCCGGTTCATTGGACAAAAGGTGGTTTCCAGAAATCACACAATTTCGAATATGAAAAGGGCCCTGCCTTTCATGACGTCAACGTTGAAACAGTTCCCATGGCAACCCAAAAGACGGACAGTTCTTGCTATCTTCACAGAAACCAAAGATCAGTTCCCTTTTTAAAGTCCAAAAGTCCAAACTCAGTTATGAAACGCAGCCCAAGTGTGACTCCATTTTAAAAGGGTACATATCCGTTTTAAAAGTCCAAAGATCCTTCAGGCACATGCACACACTGATGTTGGCACTGGCCAAACCCTACATGGGTGTCGTCAACGTGCATGTGGAAATTGGCTGTTTTCATATGATGTCGCTGAGGGCCAGCATGTAGATGAGAAATAGGAGGGGCCAAGGATGGATCCTTGGCGGACACCATATGTAACTGTGCAGGAGCAGGAAGCGAAGCCATTTCAGGTGATTCTCTGTCTGCGACTCGATAGATAAGAATGGAGCCAGGCAAGTGCAGACCAATCCTGCTGCATGGCGGTGGAGATGGGTTGGAGAAGGATGGTGTGGTCAACCGTGTCAAAGGCTGCAGACAGGTTGACAAGGCCGAGAAGGGATAGATTACCTCTATCTCAGTCACATACGATGCCATTTTTGACGTTGATAAGTGCCGTTTTGGGACTGTGGCGGGGCGGAAACCTGATTACAGGGATTCAAACGTGTTGTTCCAGGAAAGATGGGTACGAATTTGGGATGTTCAAGGACTTTGGAGAGGAATAGGTGGTTGGAGATGGGGCAGTAGTTTGCGAGGACGGAGGGGTCAAGGGTTGCTTTTTTCAGGAGAGGGGTGATCACGGCAGATTTGAAGGAGATGGGGACAGTACCAGAAGAGAGGGTTCGTTAACAATATCAGCTAACATGGGAATCAGGAAAGGAAGTTGGGTGGTCAGCAGTTTAGTGGGAGTAGGGTCGAGCGAGCAGCAAGCGGGTCTAGTGGACAAGATGAGCTCAGCTCGGAGAGAGTATGAGGAGAGATTGGACAGAAACTGGAGAGAGATGCGAGTTCAGGACTAGGGCAAGGTTTAACCTTCAAGGAGGATCAGGGGAAGGGAAGGACGTGGCAGAGGCAGCTGCTAGGATGGTCTCAATCTTAGAGACAAAGATGTCAATGAGCTCCTCACACTTGTACAAAAGCAAAATACTGCAGATGCTGGAAATCTGAAATAAAAACAAAAAATGCTGGAAATATTCAGCAGGTGAGCCAGCACCTGTGGAGAGAGAAACAGAGTTATCGCTTCAGATCGATGACCCTTCGTTAGAACCGGAAAAAGTTGTAGATCGAACAGGTTTTTAAGCAAGGGCAGTGGCAGGGAAAGTGGGGTGGATAGGGAAGAAGAAAAGGCAAGGTCTGTGATAGGATGGAAGGCAAGAGAGATTAAGAGACATTAAGAGATCTTTCCTCAGCAACTGTATCCGGCTCTGACTTACTCCACGTGGATTCCAACTGAAATTCCACCCCTCATGTTTTGGGTCCACCCAGGACTGCAGATATCTCCAAGATATTCAGCGTTCCTCGAACCACTGCTCTCGCCGTATCCTGAGATCCACGCTGAATGCCATGCGCCGCCACATGAACACTCTCGACCTCTCTCTTCAGCAGCACCGACTCACTCTATCTCAAAGCTGTCCTGGTCCGCAGTTCCAGTTCATCATTCACCTCATCCGGTGCTTCAACAAAACTCTTCAGCAGCACCGACTCACTCTATCTCAAAGCTGTCCTGGTCCGCAGTTCCATTTCATCCTTCGCCTCATCCGACGCTTTGACAACAAACTTTTTTTCTTCCTTTCAGCTGTCAAGGATCGCAAGCTTCAACAACTCTTGGGCACCATCTGTCCTCCGGGACCTTCTACCCCATCACTTTCCTCTGAGCCCCATCCCTTCTCCCAATCTCACCCCCTGCCGTGTTTTCACTATCCCCTCTGACCTTCCCCTCTCTGACCCCAGACGATCAGTCCTCATCAAAGGCCTGAGCTTCATTCCCTTACGCCCCCACCTCAATGAATTTCGAGCTCGGCACGATGCTGAGCTCTTTTTCCACCACCTTCCTTTTCCTGCCAACTTCTTTGTCCAGGAGTCTTCCCCCCACCGCAGGGCTGAACCTTTCTACCGTTTTCAGAATTCTCGTTCTACCTGGACCCCTCCCTCTAGCATCTTAACCTCTCTAGATCTTTTCATTGCAAACTGCCAGCGTGACACCGGCCGTCTCAATTTCTCTGCTCCCCTCACTCACTCCAACCTACCTCCCTCTGAACTTGCCGCACTTCATTCTCTCAGATCGAACCCAAACATTGTCATTAAACCTGCTGACAAGGGTGGTGCTATTGTTGTTTTGGCGAACCTACTTCTACCTAGCGGAGGCTAGAAGCCAACTCTCCGACACCTCCTCCGACCTCCGCCTGGACCCTGACCCTACTACCGAGCATCAAGCCACCGTTTCCAAGTTCGTCACTGACATCATCGAATCTGGAGATCTTCCTTTCATGGCAGCCAACCTCATAGTACCCGAACCCCGCACAGCCCGCTTCGACCTCCTTCCCAAGATCCACAAACAGGACTGCCCCGGTCGACACATCGTTTCAGCCTGTTCTTGCCCCACGGAACTTATCTCTTCCTATCTCGACACTATTTTATCTCCCCTTGTCCAGTCCCTTACAATCAACATCTGCAACTCTTCTGACGCCCTACGTCACTTTAACACTTTCCAGTTTCCCGGCCCCAACCTTCTTCTTTTCACTATGGACGTCCAATCCCTCTACACTTCCATCCCCCACAAGGATGGCCTGAGGGCGCTCCGCTTCTTCCTTGAACAGAGGCTCAACCAGTCCCCATCCACCACCACCCTCCTCCGTCTACCTGAACTTGTTCTCACATTGACCAACTTCTCCTTTGACGCCACACACGTCCTCCAAATTAAAGCTGTTGCTATGGGAACCCGCATGGCTCCAAGCTATGCCTGCCTTTTCGTGGGATATGTGGAACATTCTTTGTTCCAGTCCTACTCAGCTCCCCTCCCGCACCTCTTTTTCTGTTACATTGATGATTGTATCGGTGCTGGTTCCTGCTCTCGCCCTGAATAGGGAAAATTTAATTCACTTGGCTTCCAATTTCCACCCTTCCCTCACCTTCACATGGTCCATCTCTGACTCTTCCCTTCCCTTCCCTTCCTCGACTTCTCTGTCTCCATTTCTGGCGATCGACTATTGACAAACATCCACCACAAGCCCACTGACTCTCACAACTAGCTGGACTATACTTCCTCCCACCCCGCTTCCTGTAAGGACTCTATTCCATTCTTCCAGTTTCTCTGTCTCCGCCGCATCTGCTCTGATGATGCCACGTTCCATACCAGTGCTTCCGACATGTCATCCTTTTTCCTCAACCAAGGATTCCCCGCTACTGTATTTTGCATGGCCCTTGACCGTGTCTGTTCCATTTCCGGCATTTCTGCTGTCTTCCCTTCCCCTCTCTCCTGGAACCACGATAGGGTTTCCCTTTTTCTCACCTTTCACCCCACCAGCCTCCACAGTCAACGGATTATCCTCCACCATTTCCGCCACCTCCAGTGTGATCCCACCACCAAACACATCTTCCCCTCATCTCCACTTTCAGCATTCCGAAGGGAACGCTCCCTCTGCGACACGCTGGCCAATCCTCTACCACCCCCAACACCCCTTCTCCTTCGCCCGGCACCTTCCTGTGCAAGCGCAGTAGATGCAACACATGCCCTTTTAGCTCCTCACTTCCCACAGTCCAGGGCCTCAAACTCTCCTTCCGGGGGAAACAGCGATTTACTTGTACTTCTTGAAATGTATTATACTGTATTCACTGCTCACGATGCGGTCTCCTCTACATTGGGGAGACCAAACGCAGATTGGGTGAATGCTTTGCGGAACACCTCCATTCAGTCCGTAATTGTGACCCAGAGCTTCCGGTCGCCTCTCACTTTAATTCTCTGCTCCACTCCCACTCTGACCTCTCCATTCTCGGCCTCTTACACTGTTCCAATGAAGCTCAACGTAAGCTCGAGGAACAGCACCTCATCTTTCGATTAGGCACTTTACAGCCTTCTGTGCTCAAAATAGAGTTCAACAATTTCAGACGATAACACCTGCTCCTATTTTTTCATGTGGCTGTTGTTGATGATTCTGCCATTCCCATTTGCAACATTTAATCTGTCCTGCCTTCAATCATAAGAACAAAAGAACATAAGAAATAGGAGCAGGTGTAGGCCATTCGGCCCATCGAGCCTGCTCTGCCATTCAATGAGATCATGGCTGATCTTCTGCCTCAACTCCATTCACTGGCCCTATCGCCATATCCCTTGATGCTCTTACTAGTCAAAAATCTATCGACTTCTGTTTTGAATATACCCACTGACTGAGCCTCCACAGCCCTCTGGGGTAGATAATTCCAAACATTCATCACCCTCTGTCTGAACAAATGTCTTCTCATCTTAGGCCTGAATGGCCGACCCTTTATCCTGAGGCTGTGGCCCCTGGTTATAGACTCCACAACCAAGGGAAACATTCTCCCAGGATCCACCCTATCAAGGCCTGTAATAATTTTATATGCTTCAATGAGATCCCCTCTCATTCTTCTGAATTTAAGAGAATACAGGCCGAGTTTACTCAATCTCTTCTCATACGACAGTCCCGCCATCCCAGGAATAAATCTGGTGAACCTTCGTTGCACTCCCTCTGTGGCAGGTATATCCTTCCTTATGTAAGTTGAACAAAAATGTACACAATACTCCAGGTGTGGTCTCACCAAGGCCCTATATAATTGAAGTAAGACTGCTTTACTCCTGTACTTAAATCCTCTTGTAATGAAGGCCAGCATACCATTTGCCTTCCTAATCCTAGCAGAGACTGTCCATTTAGTTCCTTCCTCCCCTCCACCCACTTTCCCTGCCTCTGCACCTGCTTAAAACCGGTTACTTTTTCCAGTTCTGATGAAGGGTCACAGAACTGAAACGTTAACTCTGTTTCTCTTTCCACGGATGCTGCCTGGCCTGCTGAGTATTTCCAGCATTTTCTGTTGTTATTTCAGATTTCCAGCATCCGCAGTATTTTGCTATTGCACTGGGGAGAGATAACCAACCCGCCATCTTAGGAAGTTTAACCACTTTATAAACTTTCTTATTTGAGCTCCGTTTGGAGTTAGAGTTTATTTTATTTTATTGTTGCATATTTAACGACAGCATTGAAGATAGAAAGAGAAACTTAGATCAACTTCTTCTGTCAAAGCTGCAATGAGACTAAAAAGTATGAACGTTAAAAACTCTTTTTTCACCCTAAGTGTCTGGTACGATTTTGGAAGAATCAACAAGGAAAAATCAATTTTGCTCTTATCTAAACAAGTTTCAAACAGGTCTTGAAGGCCAAACACTTTTCAGGTGTCTTTGAATTGCTTAAAACATTTAAAACTTAAATTTCTCAGTATTTGATTTAGAACGAGCGACTGAAGTGGGTAGTTTCACACAAAGATCCAATCATGCTGTTGAAATGGGGGTGGGCAGGGGAGGATTTGGAGGAGTTACATATTACTTTTTATTGAATTTTAAAATATAATTTAAATGTTTAGGAAGAGAAACAAAAAAGAGGAAAACACAAACCGTTTTATTTTACATAATTTGAAAACATAAAATGCTGAAAATTCTCAGCAGGTCAGGCTGCATCTGTGGGGAGAGAGAGAGAAAAACATATCTAACGGTTCAGGCCTGTGACCTTTCGTCAGAACTGGACAATGTTAGAGATGTAACAGATTTTAACCAGGTGCAGAGGCAGGGAAAGGCGGGAGGGGAGGAAGGAACACAAGGGATGGTCTGTGATATGGTGGAAGGCAGGAGTGGTTAAATCCGCCCTCTGCACCTGGTTAACAGCTGTAACTTTTTCCAGTTCGGACGAAAGGTCACAGACTTGAAACGTTAACTCTGTTTCTCTCTCGCTCTCCACAGATGCTGCCTGACCTGCTGAGTATTTCCAGCATTTTCTGTTTATATTTCAGATTCCAGCATCCGCTGTATTTTGCTATTGTGAACGGTTCTATTTTGTCTGTTGTTCTATAGTCTGAACAATTCCCAGGAATAACGTAACTGCAGATTTCTTCTTAAATGTTTAGTGGCGTGTTGATAGAAACAAGAACTCTGTACTGATGTATGAAAAATGCAGGACGCTACTTTAGAAGAAACCATTATTTGTTTATTCAGAAAGGCACACAAAATACTTTGATTGACTGATAATGTACAATTTATATTTGGTATAAATGTTTGAATTAGGAGATTGAAAATTGAGAGCACAATGAAGTTTATTTCCTGCTATAAAATTGGAAGTACCTAAAATTATTCAACACTTTTCGTGATAAGAGCGGGGATTAATATTGTGGAGAATGTTTGAGAGAAAAAACATTGGAAGCGAAATTTGTAAATTAACATCTTTACGTCAAAACATTAGTAAATATTTCCAAGTCAGTCTGATTGGTTCTCTTGTCCAGGAAGAATGATGAATATTTATTTGTGCTAAATCGTAGCTTTTCCTTCATTGATTTAAATTCAGTGACGGAAATTGTGTGTGTGTTTTTCTCCACTTGTGAATAAGTGCTGCATTTCTGACATGTTACATGGCGGGTGTGCTGGTTCAACAAGACCACGGTTATTAATGGAATTGATTGAAGTTGGAAATACGGATACCCGTTTTTGTTCAATTCTTTTTAATACTGTGAACTAAAGAAGTACAGCACGTTATATTTGTTGGTTGTCTGGTTGCATTGTGATTAATATTCTGCTAAATATCTGGACTTACAGCACGTCAGCGCCATAGGAAAGCCGCTGCTCCTGCTGCTTGAGCTGCCATTGCTATAGTGACATGAGGGATTTGCTAATACGTTGAAAACCTTAAAATTAATACAAATTGCACGAATAGTTCTGCCTCATTCAGCTCACCTTGGGCTTTTGGATTGTTTCTCGATGTGTAACTGAGTGACGTTTCTGAAGTGTTAATTTATTATTCTGCAGTTCTTTTATATCCTATTCATTTCTGACAAGGATTTATTTAAATAGAGTTTGTACATGACCAACTAAAAGCTTTTAATTAATTCTACCGTAATCAAACTTGCAGAATGGGCTGTAAATGACAAATGAATTTCAATATGGGTTAGTGTGAGGTGGTGCATTTTGTTGGCAGGAAAAAGGACCCTAGCTACTCCTTGGAACATAAGAGTCTAAATGGGGTCGAGGTTCAAAGGGATCTCGGGGGAACAGATTCATGAATCATCAGAAGTAGCAACGCCGGTTAAAACGCCATAAAATGGAAATAATGCACGGGTTCATTTCTAGAGGAATAGATTTCAAAAGAAGGGAAGTTATTTTAAACTTGCAGGATCTTGTCTGATTGTCCATTGATTTGAGACGATGGGGCGACAATATCTCATGACTGTATACATGATTTCAACTGGTTGTTGTTGCTGTCGTTGTTGTAAAAGTTGCTTTTCTAAAAGTTGTTCTAAAATTTGTTGTTGGAAAATTTGCCCACGGACGAAAAGGTCGCTCAAAGGAGTTCATGGCCGCTCAGTGCAAAAAAATTCGAGGAAACATTGGTGGGGAAGAGCTGAGGCTTATTAGGTGGGGTGGAGAGGAGCTGAGGATATTAGGTGGGGTGTGGAGGAGCTCAGGATATTAGGTGGGGTGGGGAGGAGCTGAGGAAATTAGGTGGGGTGGGGAGGAGCTGAGGATATTAGGTGGGGTGGGGAGGAGCTGAGGATATTAGGTGAGGTGGGGAGGAGCTGAGGCTATTAGGTGGGGTGGGGAGGAGCTGAGGATATTAGGTGGGGTGTGGAGGAGCTGATGATATTAGGTGGGGTGGGGAGGTGCTGAGGATATTAGGTGGGGTGGGGAGGAGCTGAGGCTATTAGGTGGGGTGGGGAGGAGCTGAGGATATTAGGTGGGGTGTGGAGGAGCTGATGATATTAGGTGGGGTGGGGAGGTGCTGAGGATATTAGGTGGGGTGGGGAGGAGCTGAGGATATTAGGTGGGGTGGGGAGGAGCTGAGGATAATAGGTGGGGTGTTGAGGAGCTGATGATATTAGGTGGGGTGGGGAGGTGCTGAGGATATTAGGTGGGGTGGGGAGGAGCTGACGATATTAGGTGGGGTGGGGAGGAGCTGAGGATATTAGGTGGGGTGGGGAGGAGCTGAGGATATTAGGTCTGGTGGGGAGGAGCTGAGGATATTAGGTGGGGTGGAGAGGAGCTGAGGATATTAGGTGAGGTGGGGAGGAGCTGAGGCTATTAGGTGGGGTGGGGAGGAGCTGAGGATATTAGGTGGGGTGTGGAGGAGCTGATGATATTAGGTGGGGTGGGGAGGTGCTGAGGATATTAGGTGGGGTGGGGAGGAGATGAGGATATTAGGTGAGGTGGGGAGGAGCTGAGGATATTAGGTGGGGTGGGGAGGAGCTGAGGATATTAGGTGGGGTGGGGAGGAGCTGAGGATATTAGGTGGGGTGGGGAGGAGCTGAGGATATTAGCTGGGGTGGGGAGGAGCTGAGGATATTAGGTGAGGTGGGGAGGTGCTGAGGATATTAGGTGGGGTGGGGAGGAGCTGAGGATATTAGGTGGGGTGGGGAGGGTCTGAGGATATTATGTTGTGTGGGGAGGAGCTGAGGATATTAGGTGAGGTGGGGAGGAGCTGAGGATATTAGGTGGGGTGGGGAGGAGCTGAGGATATTAGGTGGGGTGGGGAGGGCCTGAGGATATTAGGTGGGGTGTGGAGGAGCTGAGGATATTAGGTGGGGTGGGGAGGAGCTGAGGATATTAGGTGGGGTGGGGAGGAGCTAAGGATATTAGGTGGGGTGGGGAGGAGCAGATGATATTAGGTGGGGTGGGGAGGAGCTGAGGATATTAGTTGGGTTCAGGAGGAGCTGAGGATATTAGGTGGGGTGGGGTGGGTAGGAGCTGATGATATTAGGTGGGGTGGGGAGGTTCTGAGGATATTAGGTGGGGTGGTGAGGAGCTGAGGATATTAGGTTGGGTGGGGAGGAGCTGAGGTTATTAGATGGGGTGGAGAGGAGCTGAGGATATTAGATGAGGTGGGGCGGAGTTTACGATTTTTGATGGATATATCGGAAGTCACGAATGGAGCCTGAAGCAAATAGGAGAGCAGTTCTGTTATTTGAAATAAATAATATCTTCACCAACGTCTTCGAAAAGCAGTGGCGCAATGTGAGAAGCCAAGAGTTTACTTTGCAATAAATCCTCAGATTTTCTGATAAAATTCCAAAACCACACACACTTTTAGATGGCTGCCTTTATTAATTATTATTGATTTTTATTCAATACACTGATGCTTTGCTTCAAATATTGAAAAGACATTTCTCGACATCACATCTCACAATAGACATTAGAAAACATACAGACTGCGCAGTTAAGTGACAAGTGACCATTAACAGAGATGAACGCGAGGTGATGCACTTTGGTAGGAAAATATAACATCATGAGGGTAGTGCGGTTGATGTTGTGTATATGGACTTTCAAAAGGCGTTTGACAAAGTACCACATGACATAACTGTTCATAAAATTGTAGTCCATGCGATTAATAGGACAGGGCAGCATGGATACCAAATTGGCTAAGGGTCAGAAAGCAGAGAGTAGTGGTGGCCGGTTGTTTTTCAGTCTGGAGGGAATTATACAGAGGTGTTCCCCAGGGGTCGCTATTAGGACCAGTGCTCTCTTTGATATATTTTAATGAACTAGAGTTGGGTATAGAGGGCATCAAATCTCTGAAATGTAAAACACAATGAGGTGGATATTAACAGACATCAGGAGGACATAGACTGACTGGTCAACAAGAGAACAGAAGCAATAGGAGCAGGAGTTGGCCATTCGGCCCTTCAAGTCTACTCCACCATTCAATCCGCTCCTGGCTGACCTTCGGTTTAAAAGTCATTCATGCAACACCTTCTAACTGACCATCATTCCTGCAGATAAAGCTATCTCCTCACTCAGTTTACTGGCATAGTTTCCATTAGCAGAATATAATATAATTGGAGCCGAAATCAAGACACTAAATGCCAAGAACATTTGGCTGGGTCTTTACCCTTATAAACTGTTCCTCAGGCTGGAGGGATTGAGAGCTTCAGAGACGTCCCTGACATGATCCTACACTTCTCTGATGGCGTTTCTTTCGGAATCCAATCCCTTTGCTTACAGCATAACCCGAACTCTGATTCAATTAGGCAGACACTGGGCAGATTCTATTGAACACAGAGAATTGTGAAGTGAAAAATGAGAAGAGGCAATGTGATCTCAATGGTGTAACTATAAAGGGAGTGCAGGAACAGAGGGACCTAGGCATGTATGTACACTAATCTTTGAATGCGGCCGGACAATTTGAGAAGTATGTTAGTAAAGCATACGGGATCTTTCGCTTTATTAATAAGCAGTAGAGTACAAAAGCAATTAAGTTATGCGAAAACATTATAAAGCACAGATTAGGCTTCAGCTGGAGCATTGTGTCCAATTCTGGACACCACACTTTAGGAAAATGTCAAGGCCTTGGAGCGTGTGCAGAAGAGATTTACTGGAATGGTACCAGAGACAAGGGACTTCAGTTATGTGGAGAGACTGGAGAAGCTGGGGTTGTTCTGATTAGAGCAGAGAAGGTTAAGAGGAGATTTGATAGAGGTGTTCAAAAGACTACATAGATTTAATAGAGTAATTAAGGAGCAACTGTTTCCAGTGGCAGTGGGGTCGGTAACCAGAGGACACAGATTTAATGTGATTGGCAAAAGAACCCGAGACAACATGAGGAAGCTTTTGTTTTACACAGCGAGTTGTTGTGATCTGGAATGCGCTGCCTGAAAGGGCGGTGGGAGCAGATTCAATAGTAACTTTCAAGGGGGATTTGGAAAAAATACTTGAGATAAAATAAAATACTGTGGAAAGAGCAGAGGAGTGGAATTAATTGGACAGCTGTACCAAGGAGCCGGCACAGGTACGGTGGGCCGAATGGCATCCTTCTGTGCTGTATCATTCCATGATTCTATAATCACCGATACCTTAGAAAATAAGAAACTGAACGTGGCAGAAGAGAAAAGGGCTCTCGGGATAAAGGTGAACAAATAATTAAAAGCAGTATCACTGGACAGCAAAGCTATTAAAATGTTAACAATGAATTGGGGTTTATTTCTAAGGCAAAAGAATTCAAAAGAAGTCAACACACTTGTCCGTCATTCAAAACAAGTCATCAAAGTGTTAAACAGCTTTGAGCTCTCTGTACACAAGATTGGGTGGAGCTAAAACATAAATGACAGACACTTTTTTAAAGACAGACTTTCAGACAGAAGAAATACTGCAACTCCTTAAACATTCACAGTCAGGAAAACTTTCACTCAAACTTAGATCCCAGCATTCCTTTTAAGATTCCTTTACCCTAGATTCTAATTTCTTCATGTTGTGCTTGTCTTCGTTCCACTTTTTAGTGGAAGCGGCTACTTGTCCCATTAGTCCAGCTAATTGATGTACTAATAATACCCCTGCCTTTTTTGTTTTGTCTTTCTTTTCCCCATCTACCCACTTTCTCTGTTGTTCTAAGGTCTGGGAAACATCCCAGCCATCCTTTTGTATCTTCTTAATCAACGAGTGTCTGTCTTTCATATATTTATCTATAAGGGAACCCGCAGGTCCCCACTTAGTTTCCCCATCTGTCAGGCTTTTAAGCCCCCTCGTTGGGGTATCCGTTTATACTCACGGCCACGATTACCGTCTCAGCAACGTGTTTCCTCCACCGGAGTCCGGCTCTAGGTCAGGGTGATCAGCTCCTTACCGCACCGCTTAAAACTACAGACAGTACACACTCGCGAATTCTTATACTTTATGTACCTTTGCGTTTGTTCGCCACTACAGAGTTTGATGCCGAATGGTCCTTACTACTTGTTCTTCACCATCCTAAGTGCCTTGGTGCCTATACGCCCACTTTATGGTCCTGACCATCGCGTGGGGGATTTCCCCTTTTAACAACTGGTCTGAGGCTGCGCGTTTGAGACAGGCACTTCCTTGTCCTTAGTCGATCAGCACAAGCAATCAATTCCCGTTTCTATCCGATAGTCCCATAAATTCCCCTAATTTTCACCCGTTTTTAACTGCATTGCTGGCTCAGTCTGACTCCCACAGTTCAATAATCTCTACTCCAGTTCGGCGATCGAGGCCAACCGATCAACTCACCAGCAGTGAGACCCTGCTCGCAGCGACAATTTGTTGTGGGAAATCACCACTCGGAGTCAGACTTAAAGATTCAACATGCAGTTTATTGAACAAAGCTTTGGGAGAAGTGCTTGGCACTCGGCAGTGCACGCAGTCACCTTCTCAATTTTAAAATGGCTGTTGTGCTTCTTTTTATACATTCCACAAGCACAGCAGTCTTGGTTAGTTACACTTTAGCCAATTATTCCCCCCTAGCAACAATGACCTCCAATTACATTCCTTTAAGAACAACCGTTATCTGGACCTTTGTGGTCTGGCTTTTGTCTGTTCTGTAGTTTCATGCAATGACAGCAGGTAGCTCAAGGTTAGTTAGCACATTTTAATGTCTTTTCACAGAGTCCATTTTGTTCCACAGAGTCCCTTTTGTTTCACAGAGTCCATTTTGTTTCACAGAGTCCATTTTATTCCACAGAGTCCATTTTGTTCCAAAGAGTCCTTTTTGTTTCACAGAGTCCATTTTGTTTCACAGAGTCCATTTTGTTTCACAGAGTCCATTTTATTCCACAGAGTCCATTTTGTTCCAAAGAGTCCTTTTTGTTTCACAGAGTCCATTTTGTTTCACAGAGTCCATTTTGTTTCACAAAGTCCATTTTGTTCCACAGAGTACATTTTGTTCCACAGAGTCCATTTTGTTCCACAGAGTCCATTTTGTTCCACAGAGTCCATTTTGTTCCACAGAGTCCATTTTGTTCCACAGAGTCCATTTTATTCCACAGAGTCCATTTTGTTACACAGAGTCCATTTTGTTCCACAGAGTCCATTTTGTTCCACAGAGTCCATTTTATTCCACAGAGTCCATTTTGTTTCACAGAGTCCATTTTGTTACACAGAGTCCATTTTGTTTCACAGAGTCCATTTTGTTCCACAGAGTCCATTTTGTTTCACAGAGTCCATTTTGTTCCACAGAGTCCATTTTGTTCCACAGAGTCCATTTTGTTCCACAGAGTCCATTTTATTCCACAGAGTCCATTTTGTTCCACAGAGTCCATTTTGTTCCACAGAGTCCATTTTGTTCCACAGAGTCCATTTTATTCCACAGAGTCCATTTTGTTACACAGAGTCCATTTTGTTCCACAGAGTCCATTTTGTTCCACAGAGTCCATTTTATTCCACAGAGTCCATTTTGTTCCACAGAGTCCATTTTGTTTCACAGAGTCCATTTTGTTCCACAGAGTCCATTTTGTTTCACAGAGTCCATTTTGTTTCACAGAGTCCCTTTGTTCCACAGAGTCCATTTTGTTCCACAGAGTCCATTTTGTTCCACAGAGTCCATTTTGTTCCACAGAGACCATTTTGTTCCACAGAGTCCCTTTGTTTCACAGAGTCCATTTTATTCCACAGAGTCCATTTTGTTCCACAGAGTCCATTTTGTTCCACAGAGTCCATTTTGTTTCAGGTAACCATCTCACTTTTACTCCAACATTGGCCAGTGGTGGGAAGTGGTGTTTCACAAGGATCGGTGCTGGCAACACTTTTGTTCACCATTTACTTCAACAATTAGGACTCAGGAATCGGAAGTGCAATTTCAAACATTGTGGATGCCACCCAAATGGGGGTTTATACTTAATATAGAGGAGGACTGCGACAAAATACAGGAGGACGTTAATAAACTTGCAGAATGGGTGTGTAACTGGCAAATTAACCTCAATATAGAGAAATGCGAGGTAGTGCATTTTAATAGGAAGAATACGGAGGTCACAGACTCCTTGGAGAATAAGTTCTAAACGGGGTTGAGGGACAGAGCGATGTGAGGATACAGTTACATAAATCACTAAAAGTTGCAATGCAGGTTGATAAGGCCATAAAAACAAAGAAAGCACTGGGGTTCATTTCTAGAGGGATAGAATTGTAAAGAATAGAAGTTATGTTAAACTTGTATGGAACCTTGGTTAGACCACACTTGGTGTACTGTGAACATGGTCTCCATCTTATAAAAAGGACATAGAGGGACTGGCGAAGGTACAAACAGTATTTACTAGAATGATACCAGAACTGAGAGGTTATACCTGTCAGGAAAGACTGAACAGGCTGGGGCTCTTTCCTTTAGGAAAGTGAAGACTGAGGGATGATCAGATAGAGTTCTTTGAGATTATGAAAGGGTTTCATAGGGTAGATTAGAGAAGGTGTTTCCACTTTCAGGAGAGACTAGAACTCGGGGCCATAGATTTAAGATAGTCATTAATAAATCTAATAGGGAATTCAGGAGAAACCTTTTTACCAAATGAGTGGTCAGAATGTGGAACTCGCTACCACAAGGAGCAGTTGATGCGAATAGCACAGACACATTTAAAGGGGGAAAGGAATAGAATGATATTTTTACTGGGTTAGATGAAGGAGGGTGGGTGGAGGGTCGTGTGGAGCATGGACACCAACATGGACATTTTGAGTCGAATGGCCTGTCTCTGTCCTGTAAATACTTTGTAAATTGTATTAAACATGTATAGGACCCGGGTCACGTCACACTTAGAGAACTGTGCAGAGTTATGGTCTCCATAATATAAAAAGGACATAGAAGAACTGGAGAAAGTGCAAAAAATACTCACAACAACAACAACTTGTATTTATATAGCGCCTTTAACATAGTAAAATGACCCAAGCGATTCACGGGAGCGATATTGAACAACACCTGACCCTGAGCCACATAAGGAGATATCTGGAAAGATGACCAAAAGCTTAGTCAAAGAGGTAAGTTTTAAGCAGCATCTTAAAGGAGGAGGGAGATTTAGAGAAGCAGAGGTTCAGGGAGGGGATTCCTGAGCTTAGGGCCCAGGCAGCTGAAAGCACAGCCGCCAATGGTGGAGCGGTTACAATCGGGGATGTGAAAGAGGCCAGAATTAGAGGAACACAGAGATCTCGGGAGTGTTGTGGGGCTGGTGGAGCTTGCAGAGGTAGGGAGGGCGAGGCCATGTAGGGATTTGAAAGCAAGGATGATAATTTTAAAATGGAGACATTGCCGGAACGGGAGTCACTGTAGGTCAGCGAGCACAGGGGTGGTGGTTTACCGGGATTTGGTGTGGGTTAGGTTACGGGCAGCACAGCTTTGGATGAGCTCAAGTTATGGAGGGTGGGAGATGGGAAGCCAGCCAGGAGAGAGTTGGTGTTATCAAGTCTAGAGCTAGCAAAGACATGGATGATGGTTTGAGCAGCGGATGAGCTGAGGCAGGGGCGAAGTTCGGCGATGTTACCGAGGTGGAAGTAAGCCGTCCTGGTGATGGAGTGAACATCCGGTCGGAAGATCATCCCGTGGTCAAATACGACACCAAGGTTGCAAATAGCATTTTTTGGTGCTAAGGAGAGGGATGGAGTCGGTGTTTAGGCAACGGAGTTTGTGCAGTGGGCCAATAGCTTCGTCCTTACAAATAATTAGGTGGATGGCACCAGAACTGAAAGATTGCAGCTATCGGGAAAGATTGAACAGGTTGGGCCTTTCTGCTATAGAAGAGAGAGGACTTTGCTGAGGCCTGATAGAGATCTTGAAAATTATGAATGGGTTGGACAGGGTAGATGTGGAGAGAATGTTTACACTTGTGGGAGAATGCAACACTTGGGGTCATAAATACAAGATATTTACTAATAAATTTCTGTACTCAGAGTGGCTAGAATGTGGACCTCACTACATTCGATGGAATCTGGAACTGTACCCATGGATTGGAGGGTAGCTAATGTTACCCCACTATTCAAAAAGGGTGGTAGAGAGAAAGCGGGAATTACAGACCGGTAAGCCTGACATCGGTATTAGGGAAAATGCTAGAGTCCATTATAAAGGATGTAATAGCTGAGCACTTGAAAAACAGTGACAGGATCGGACAAAGTCAACATGGATTTACAAAAGGTAAATCGTGCTTGACTAATCTACTGGAATTTTTTGAGGATGTAACTGGGAAAATAGATAGGGGAGAACCAGTAGAGGTGGTGTATTTGGACTTTCAAAAGGCTTTTGATAAGGTCCCGCATAAGAGATTAGCGTGTAAAGTTAAGGCACATGGGATTGGGGGCAAGGTATTGACTTGGATAGAGAACTGGTTGGCGGACAGAAAGCAGAGAGTAGGAATTAATGGGTCTTTTTCCGAGTGGCAAGCAGTGACTAGTGGGGTACCGTAGGGATCGGTCCTTGGACCCCAGCTATTCATAATATACATTAATGGTCTAGATAAGGGAACTAAATGTAATATGTCCAAGTTTGCAGATGACACAAAGCTGGGTGGGAGTGTGTGCTGCGAGGAGGATACCGAGAAACTCCAGGATGATTTGGACAGGTTGGGTGAGTGGGCAGAAGCGTGGCAGATGCAATATAACGTGGATAAGTGCGAGGTTATCCACTTTGGTGTCAAAAACAGAAAGGCAGACTATTATCTGAATGGCAATAGATTGGGAGAAGGGGAAGTGCAACGAGACCTGGGTGTCCTTGTGCACCAGTCGCTGAAAGTAAGCATGCAGGTGCAGCAGGCGGTGAAGAAGGCAAATGGTATGTTGGCCTTCATAGCGAAAGGGTTTGAGTATAGGAACAGGGATGTCCTGCTGCAGTTATACAGGGCCTTGGTGAGACCACACCTTGAGTACTGTGTGCAGTTTTGGTCGCCTTATCTGAGGAAGGATGTTCTTGCCATGGAAGGAGTTCAGCGAAGATTCACAAGGCTGATACCTGGGATGGCAGGAATGACATATGAGGAGAGATTGTGTCGATTGGGCTTATACTCGCTGGAGTATAGAAGAATGAGAGGGGATCTCATCGAAACATATAAAATTCTGACAGGTCTGGACAAACTAGATGCAGGAAGAATGTTCCCGATGGTCGGAGAGTCCAGAACCAGGGGTCATAATCTAAGGATAACGGGTAAGCCATTTAGGACAGAAATGAGGAGGAATTTCTTCACCCAGAGAGTGGTGAACCTGTGGAATTCTCTACCACAGAAGGTAGTTGAGGCCAAGTCATTAAATATATTCAAGAATGAGTTAGATATATTTCTTAAAGCTAAAGGTATCAAGGGATATGGGGAGATTGTAGGTACAGGGTACTGAGTTTGGATGATCAGCCATGATCTCATCGAATGGTGGAGCAGGCTCGAGGGGCCGAATGGCCTACTCCTGCTCCTATCTTCTATGTTACTACCACAGGAAGTGCTTGAGGAAAATAGTTTAGATTATTTCAGAATGAAACTAAACCAGTAATAGCAAGAACGGGGAATAGAAAGATATTCTGAGAGACTGAGATGAGGTAGATGCAATGAGAGGAGACTGATATGGAGGATAAACACCAGCACAGACTGACTGGGCCGAATGGCCTGTTTGTGTGCTGTATATTCCAGGTAATATAATCCTCTGAACTGCAGCTCAGCTCAGCTCTGTCTGCCTACCTACTGACCAGGCTCTTACTCTGGAAGCAGCGAATGAATTGCTGTCCTCAATCGCTGAAGGGACACTTTACAGAAGAGCACAGAGTGAAAGCAGCAAACTAGTGGTCCTGTCCCGAAAGACAATGTGGGAAATGTCAGTCAGAAACAGCGCCGAGTCCTAAACACAGTGCTCGCCCCGCCGCTGGCTGTATCTTCAGATCTTCAGCGATTGCTGGTGTAATTCAGTGGATGTCGGTCTGGGACTGAATCTTACATTCCTGGGCTGGAAACACTGGGAGCAGCCTCTGGGCTGTGCTCAGTTATTTCTGATTATTAATGAATTGAATAATTGAGGTAAGCGGATATTTCACCTGCTCTCTGAACTTGGACTGGGTCACCCCATAAATAAATGTGTTTGTGCAGCAACTTAAATTCATCAGCATATATCCGACTCGTTGCCAGATAGCTAAAGAACCCGTGTAATAACCGGGATTTGTTCCCGTAATGTTATAATATAAGAAATATATAACATATGTCAGCCACAGCAGTATGAAGCTGCCGGATATGGTGAAGAGTAAAATCATAGACTTCCTTCTGCTCTCCATCTCTGGGTCTCTGCCATTCTCTCCCTTGCTCTCACCCCTCAGTCCCTTACGGACCCGACTGGCCACTAAAATGTGTCTGACTGTCAGAGCGTTGAGCAACAGAATTAAAGCGAATGGGAGCAATGGGGTTAAAACCTTATCAAACCAGTTAAATCCCACCCACCCGGGCTCAGTATAAAAGCTCGGGATTGAAGCACAGAACCACGGCACATTGTCGATTATCCTCCAGGGTTGAATTGTAAAGTAGATGGGAACGTTTTTTAAACAGAGCAGAATGCCGGTTGTTCCCAGAACCACAGCCGCAGTTTTCCCGGTGCAATATTTTGTTTTCAGCTTCTGGCAACAAATGGCCACAAATCGATCAAAGGTGAAAGTGACGGTGAACCAGACAGAACATTGTGTGGCTGCACGAGACAGGACAAGGATAACACTACACACAGGGGTGATGGACAGGAAAGACCATAGGAAATAATAATAATTGATCTGCCTCAGTATGACCTCAGTGACAATGGTCAGGAGATCCGCCGCTGCCATAGCCACCAGGTAGCGAGTGGTGCACGTGGAGAGCCCGCACTTTCCCCGGGACAGGATCACAATCGCCACTAAATTCACTGCAAAACACAGAAGGGAAAAGAGACTGGAAATTACTATCACACATTCTCCGTGTCTGAGCCCAGACAGTAAGGGCTGGATTTTAACATCCCAAAAACCGGCGGATTGGGGTTAGGTAAGAGGTGAAAATTGAACAATATCCTCCCGACCCCAACCCGCCTCCAACCCGCCCGCTTCCGAGTTTAACGGAGACGGGACAGGGGCCGGGCAGCGAACCGCTCCCAGGAGGCGGGTTGGAAAGTTAAATATTTTAATGAGGCGGGCAGCCTCTGATTTAACTTGTTTTACAGGTTTCACTACGGCTGGCCGGGCTTCCTGGGCCTCGGGAATGATTTCAACCCAACTCCACAAACTCTACCCATCGCCCGAAACCCCCCATGGATAGAAACCTGGGGTCCAGTGGATGTGGTGTGTTTGGAATTTCAAAAGGCTTTCTATAAGGTCCCGCATAAGAGATTAGCGTGTAAAGTTAAGGCACATGGGATTGGGGGCAAGGTATTGACTTGGATAGAGAACTGCTTGGGGTCAGAAAGCAGAGAGTAGGAATTAATGGGTCTTTTTCCGAGTGGCAGCCAGTGACTAGTGGGGTGCCGCAGGGATCGGTCCTTGGACCCCAGCTATTCACAATATACATTAATGATCTGGATAAGGGAGCTAAATGTAATATCTCCAAGTTTGCAGATGACACAAAGATGGGTGGGCGTGTGTGCTCCGAGGAGGATACTGAGAAACTTCAGGATGATTTGGACAGGTTGGGTGAGTGGGCAGAAGCGTGGCAGATGCAAGATAACGTGGATAAATGTGAGGTTATCCACTTTAGAAACATAGAAACATAGAAAATAGGTGCAGGAGTAGACCATTCGGTCCTTCGAGCCTGCACCGCCATTCAATGCGTTCATGGCTGAACATGCTACCTCAGTACCCCATTCCTGCTTTCTCGCCATACCCCTTGATCCCCCTAGTTGTGAGTATTATATCCAACTCCCTTTTGAATATATTTAGCGAACTGGCCTCAACAACCTTCTGTGGTAGAGAATTCCACAGATTCACCACTCTCTGGGTGAAGAAGTTCCTCCTCATCTCAGTCTTAAATGGCTTTCCCTTTATCCTTAGACTGTGACCCCTGGTTTTAGTTTTCCCTAACATTGGAAACATTCTGCCCGCATCTAATTTGTCTAAACCAGTCAGGATTTTAAACGTCTCTATAAGATCCCCCCTCATTCTTCTGAACTCCAGAGGATACAAGTTCAGTTGATCCAGTCTTTCAAGATATGTCAGTCTGGCCATCCCAGGAATCAATCTAGTGAACCTTCGTTGCACTCTCTCAATAGCAAGAATGTCCTTCCTCAAGTTAGGAGACCAAAACTGCACACAATACTCCAGGTGTGGCCTCACCAAGGCCCTGTACAACTGTAGCATCACCTCCCTACTCCTGTACTCAAATCCCCTTGCTATGAAGGCCATCATGCCATTTGCTTTCTTGACTGCCTGCTGCACTTGCCTTCCCACCTTCAGTGACTGATGTACCATGACGCCCAGGTCTCGTTGCACCTCCCCTTTCCCTAATCTGCCACCATTCAGGTAATAGTCTGCCTCCCTATTTTTACCACCAAAGTGGATAACCTCACACTTATCCACATTGTACTTCATCTGCCAAACATTTGCCCATTCACCCAACCTGTCCAAGTCACTCTGTAGCCTCCTAGCATCCTCCTCATTGTTCACACTGCCTCCCAATTTAGTGTCATCCGCAAATTTAGAGATATTACAATTAATCCCTTCGTCCAAATCATTAATATATAATGTAAACAGCTGGGGCCCCAGCACCGAACCCTGCGGTACCCCGCTGGTCACTGCCTGCCATTCTGAAAAGTACCCATTTACTCCTACTCTTTGTTTCCTGTGTGCCAACCAGTTCTCAATCCACGTCAACACGTTACCCCCAATGCCATGTGCTTTAACTTTGCACACCAATCTCTTGTGTGGGACCTTGTCGAAGGCCTTCTGAAAGTCCAAATACACCACATCTACTGGTTCCCCCCTGTCCACCCTATTGGAAACATCCTCAAAAAATTCCAGAAGATTTGTCAAGCATGATTTCCCTTTCACAAATCCATGCTGACTTGGACCTATCATGTCACCACTTTCTAAATGGTCTGTTATGACATCTTTAATAATTGATTCCATCATTTTACCCACCACCGATGTCAGGCTGACCGGTCTATAATTCCCTGCTTTCTCCCTCCCTCCTTTTTTAAAAAGAGGGGTTACATTAGCCACCCTCCACTCCTTCGGAACAGATCCAGAGTCTAAGGAATGTTGGAAAATGATCGTCACAAACAGAAAGGCAGACAAGCCGGGTGCACAGGGGCCAATCACAGGGTCCAAACCTGCGAGTGGGGACTCTCAGCCCCAGGTAGAACCGCAGGGCACACAGGCCGGTAAAGCAGCCTGCTTGAGGGGAGAGGACATTCTGGAAAAGTGTAGGAACTTTTCTTGGTGTTGGGATTCAGATGAGGAAGCGCTCGGAGAGCTCGACCAAGGTAGTGACCCGGTCGGAGAGGTGGTGGGGTCGGAGGACGGAGGTTCCGCCCTCGACCCAAGCATAGGGGAGATAGGGATTGCGAGTGGAGTTCCACATACTGGAGAGACAAGTAGGGTGGTGTCGGAAACTGCAGATCCCGAGCCCAGGGGGGCGGAGCCAGGGGAGACAGAGCCGGCGGCTGTGGTGGGACCACAGGCCATGATGGTGGAAGTCTCGGTTCCCGGTCCGTCGGTCCTGGAGGTCTTGCCCAAGGTGGCCCTCCGTAGGTCGTGTCAGATACCCCAGCCCAGGAAGTTGTGGTCAAATCCCTCTACACCCCCAGGCGTAAGTTCAAGGCAGCCCAGGGAGATCCCAGTCCCAGCGCAGCGACGACAGGCTGCGGCAGATCAATGGAAGGGGTCAGTGCCCCCCCGCCCCGCCACTGGTAAAAGCTCGTGGCAGCCTTCGCAGAATTTAGGTAGGCCGCCCTGGGAACGGGCGGCGCTGTACAGTTAAGTTTAGGATAAGTTTAAGTTTATAGTGTTTTAAGTTTGGTAAGATTGTAATTTAATTTTAAAAGTAAATGTTAAAATGATGGGAGTTAGTGATAGGAATAGTTAAGGTCTATCCAGCATACGTGTCTTTGTACGGGAGACGTGGTCAAGGGACCCGCTCACCCTTCACAAAAGCAAGAGACTCTTGGGAGGCTGGCTACATCATTTTATCTGATCACAAGAACCAGGAAAGATGGAAAGGATTCTGATAGTGCTCGCAACGATCGGATATGGATTGGCCTCTCGGGGCCTCACCAAGTATGTCGTTGTGTTTGGTTGCTCCGGGGATACGGGCCCCAATGCGACGGATGGGACCGGGGAGCGAAAGGCTGAGGAAACCGCCACTTATTTCCACAAGGGAAGGTGGTCGGGATGGCTGGGAACGAATTCGACGGAATACTCCAGCGCATCCGGATTTGCCTACAAAGAGACTTCTTTACTGTGTCCCAGGGTGAGGATCATTGCACCCAGAATCAGCGTCACCGTCGGCAAAAGGATTTGTTTGACATGCAATGGGAAGGTCCCATTGAGCCGATGGTGGTGGTTACGGAAGTTAAGCAAGACTATGAGAAATTCTTCGGTCGAGTGGGAGCGACTGGGTAACAATACCCATCGGACAATTACGGGGACTAACGGACAATTGAAAGTCTGTTGGGACAAATGGTTGGAACCGGATGAGGGAATATATGTTTGTATGTGGGGATCGAAGTACGTTTGCCCCAAGGGTATATCCATATTTTTCGTACAACAGTGGCAGGATGCCGGGAAAGGGATGAGGTGGGATGTCAGCACCAGGGGGTGCGGAGCTCCATTTTCCCTGATCCCGGTAAACGCCTCTGAACTCATCACGCGCCCACGCATGTCTCCGCCCACGATTCTGGTGGGTTTGGCTCAGGAGGAAGGGTGCCCTAAAACCACTACGGTGCCCGGGAATTGTCTGGTACTGGGGCCAACAGATCAGATACTATATCAAGGGGTACAATACGCGATGTCTTCGGTGATTCTAAATATCACCGAGGTGCATTTACCAGAGTGGTGTCCCAAGGAAACGGAACAATTGTACCAGGTCCTGTTAACAAACATGTTCAGGCAATTCTATGAGTTTGATTTTGCAGAGGTTGACAAAACAAGCTTATACACCACACCACACGAAGTTTTGGGTCAGGTGGGGAGACAAAGAAGTGGTGTTGTGAACGATGTGTTCACTGCTTTTAATACAGGAACATCTGTGGTCAACGCTCTGGACAATGTGGAGCTGCAGACCCAGATCAATGGTTTAAAAACACAGTTAAAAAGAATCCTCACAAACGAGAACAAGGTAGTAGGGTCTGAGTTCCATGAGGACCAGGCCATGACACTACACTTAAAAGATGTTATAGCAGAGCTGGAGAAGCATGCGAGAACGGTAAATGCCCTGATCAGGGAAGATAGGAATGCATCCGATCAAGCTGTGCAGAACGAGTTGTGCGTACTATACGGGGTGTGGTTACTGGGTGAGGGCCACAGTAATTTGGAGGATTTAAAACAAGGTTTGCTTCCGTCCTGGATAAGTAACAAACACCTGCAGGCGCTCGTCCCTTTTCAGAATGCAATAAGCCCGTGCCAGCTCAGGCTAGCCTCAGAGGCATACCCAGTCCCAGTGGACTGCGGACGGTCAAATCATACTATCGTGGGGATATTAGTACGGATGCTGGTGTTGGGCAACACAGCAAAGCCAGCCCCGTGGTATCGGGTGGAGAACATTGGTGTCATTCAGGTGGGAGCCCACATTCGCGACGCAGTGGTCCCACCTTACGTCATCCGCTGGGAGCAAACAATGACAGGTACCGACCTTTCGGGTTGTCGTGGCCGGGGAGCACACATAATCCTGTGTCCCCAGCACTTGAATGCCTTTTTAACACCACAATGCGGGTTCAGAACGGCTGGCGCGAAGCCCATGAATTGCACTATGGAAGCAATGACACAAGATCATGTGCCCCCACAGGTGGCATACATAGGGGGTGGAACGTATTGCGTTACCATTGCAGCGCAACACTACCAGCATGGACACCACAGCTGGTGTCCGGTGAGTGACTGCTGTTTCTGTTTTAAACCCAGGGCTGAAGTTCAAGTGGCACAACAGCGAATTGTCCCGATCCCTGAACCATCCACTGTTCCATCTCACTGTAATAGAGAATTTCACAGACTTGCAGCGATTCGTCGCGCATTTCGGATACATCATTCCCCCTCTCCCTGAACACCTCACCAAGATTGTAAAAGCCGTCATGGTATCACAGAAACATTTTTACACCCTGGAACAAAAGACTGTAGAGATAGGGACAGAGATACTGGACATTGTAATCCCACCGTGGTGGGATCTGTTCACTAATATTGAAGTCCCGTCATGGATCAGGACAGCCTCCCACATTTTGGTAGTATGTCAAGTTGTGATTGTAGTGTACCTATTGGTCGTACACTGCAAAGGAGGCAAAAGCCTCACGAGGCAGGAGAACACAGGGGAGTGGAGAGAACGTTACGTGCGCGTGAACGAGGAAAGTACCGCGTAAACGGCCAGGATGACGCCGATCCATTTTACCATGTGTGTTTTTGTAGTTGTTGTTAGTTATGAGTATGTGTAACTAAGTTTGGAACTTTTGTATTTTTAAAACAGTTGGTTTGATTATTTTTCCTTTTATAATAAAACATGCATATACAGGTGGTGCGAGAGGCATCGGCCTTTTGCACCTGGAAGGCGTATACGCAGTGTAAGTTTAAACGCAATGCTGCCTACGATTTGTCCAAGTTTAGACAATGTAATTTCTCTGGGAAAAGAGGACTGCATGGAAGCCATAGATAGTTTAAGTACCGGGAGTGTTTGGATGTGGAGAATCGGGATAATTTTGCTCACCACCATTTTTAATTGATACGATAAGCGGAGTTATTCGCATCAACAGGAGCGACTGTAAAGTTTCGCAATTATCGCGATTCAAAATAACAACAGAGAGAAGCAAATTCGTTTGATCAGTTTTATTAAACGAAATGCTGTCCTGATAATAAAGGACACAGAAGCCTGTAAAATGGCCGCCGTGCATCGTGGCAGAAGCTTCCAGAAATACAGTGGGCAGACAAGATGGCGTCGAATAAACATTCAGTATAAGATTGAATCATACTCGGTAAACACTGATAAAGAGAGGATGCAACCCGTTTGCATTTGGAACAATAGCAAAGATATAAGTGCTGGAATCGTTTACCTATGCACAGTAAGGACCATTGTACTGGGCAATTGAAGGCCCAGCCAGACACATCAATACACAAATAACCCCACGGCTCTACAATGAGACAGACATTGACGGGTGATTAAGTCAGTATTCGGGGAGGCCCCAAAACCAGTCAGGGAGACGATTCATACACATCCTGGCTGGTTCAACAATGGGGAAGACATTAACGGATAGTTGGCCAGTTTCAGGTGCTACCGAAACCCGTTAAAGAAAAGAATCGCCCCATGCTGGGAGTTTTGTGCGCCAATATTACACAAAGGACAAACATTAAGATTTGAGCGGGAGATAAGGGGTCACAGCACTATAACTATAGAGAACAAATGTCCATCGGTCTCTTATCTCGCTGCTGACTGCTGAACTCTTATTCTCCCGGCTGGCTCTTATCTTTCGGCGGACCCTTGCTGAAGCTCTTCCAAAGGGCTGGACTTTGTGTTTCTCTGGACTTTGTTGACTCTTGACTCTTAGCCGTACTGGTCGGTTATTCGAATGTTGGGTGGAGCTCAATCGGAACGAGCCGCCCTGACAAGGGCAAGTAACAGGGTACACCATCCCGAGTGTCGGTAAACGGTGTCTGGAACCAGAGGCCCGAAGAGACGAGACGAGAAGAAGACGAGAAGAATCCACGTGCTGCCACGGTCAGTAAACCCCGACCGCGCCCGAAAATATAAATAAAGAACTCTTCTTTGAGTTCGACCGTCTACAACCTGTATCGAGCACAGGAAGACTCTACTTTGAATTTTACAAACGTTCCGAGTTCTGCCGAGTTCTTCATCACAACAGAGAGTCTGGCCTGCTTTTCGCAGCAGCGAAAGTAAACAAGTGGGGTGCAGAGACCCTTCCAAACACGTGACAGTCAGGCGCTGCAGCAAAACGAGCTGAGTGCCTCACTTTAAAAATCTCCGAAGTAACACGAGTGGTGAGCATGTTTTCCGATCCTACAAATCTAGACGTAGTGTAGGTATTGTTAAGGGAGGGTGGTTTTTAATAAGGTTAAGGCATAATGTGTTCCCTTTTTTACGATGTGCCGTGTGTTCTTCATTTCCATAGACCAAGCTTTATGAATGTATGTAAACTTGTACTCTCGTTGATTTGCGCCTATGACATGTACTTCATGATTTTAGACGCCGTGCATTAAAGATTTCCATTTCGTACTATTCAATCGGGTCTAATTGAGTTTTCTCTGCATTACTGCTCCTTGCACCTAAGTCCAGTGTTAGAACCGTAAGGGCGAGTGGGTCGATCCACTCACAGGTGCTTATTGCAAAAAGGTTGGTCGGAGACCAGAGCAAGCAATAGTATTAGGCAACGAAGGCCTAACCTCGCACCAGCACCGTCTGAGACACGCCCCCTTACAAATCTACTATCACAGAACCATCTCCTGAACCTAACAGAATTGGACACACGAAATAGGAACAGGATCAGGCTGCACGGCCCCTGGGCCCGCTACGCTACCCACAGTGCCATGACCGATCCGAACCTAGACTCATGTCCAAATTCCTGCCCTCTCCCCGTAACCCTTAATTCACTTTACTTCTGGGAAACTGTCTATTTTTGTTTTAAATTTATGTAATGATGTAGCTTCGACAGCTTTTGGAGGCAGCATATTCCATGGACCTACCACCCTCTGAGTGAAGTAGTTCCTTCTCATCTCAGTTTTGAAAGAGCAGCCCATTATTCTAAGACTATGCCACCTAGTTCTAGTTTCACCCATCATCGGGAACATCCTCCCCGCATCCACCCGATCCAACCCCTTCACAATCTTATATGTTTCATTAAGATCGCCTCTCATTCTTCTGAACTCCAATGAGTAGAGACCCAATCTACCCAACCTCTCCTCATATGTCCATCCCCTCATCCCCGGGATTAACCGAGTGAACCTTCTTTGTACTGACTCGAGAGCAAGTATGTCTTTTCTTAAGTATGGACACCAAAACTGAATGCTGTATTCCAGATGCGGTCTCACCAATACCTTGTACAACTGAAGCAATACCTCCCTATTATTATATTATATCCCCTTAGCAGTGAAAGCCAACATTCCATTGGCCTTCTTAATCACTTGCTGCACCTGCATACTAACCTTTTGAGTTTCGTGCACCAGGACCCACAGACCCCTTTGTACTTCAGTACTTTCCAGTTTCTTGCCATTTAGATAATAATTTGCTCTACTATTTTTCCTGCCAAAGTGCATAACCTCACACTTTCCAGTATTGTATTCCATCTGCCAAATCTCTGCCCACTTACTTAGCCTGTCTATGTCCCCTTGCAGATTGTTTATGTCCTCCTCACTCACTACTTTCCCTCCCATCTTAGTATCATCTTCAAACTTTGATATATTACACTCGGTCACCTCCTCCAAATCGTTAATATAGATTGTAAAGAGTTGGGGACCCAGCACCGACCCCTGCGGAGCACCATTGGCTACTGGTTGCCCCTCCGAGAATGAACCATTTATCCCAACTCTCTGCCTTCTGTTAGATAGCCAATCCTCTATCCATGCCAGAATATTACCCCCAATCCAGTGATTTTTTATCTTAAGCAATAATCTTTTGTGTGGCACCTTGTCAAATGCCTTTTGGAATTCTAAATACACCACATCCACTGGTTCCCCTTTATCCACCCTGTGTGTTACTTCCTCAAAGTACTCCAGCAAATTTGTCAAACATGACTTCCCCTTCATAAAACCACGCTGACTTTGTCCTATTAAATTATGATTATCCAAATGTCCCGTTACTGTCTCCTTAATAATGGACTCCAAAATTTTAACTACCACAGATGCTAGTCTAACTGGTCTATAGTTTCCAGCCTTCTGTCTACTGCCCTTTTTAAATAAGGGTGTTACATTAGCAGTTTTCCAGTCTGCTGAGATCTTTGCTGAGTCTAGGGAGTTTTGGAAAATTATTAGCAATGCATCCAAAAATCCCTACCGCCACTTCCCTCAAGACCCTAGGATGTAAGCCATCAGGTCCAGGTGATTTATCCGCCTTGAGTCTCATTATTTTACCGAGTACCACTTCCTTAGTGATTTTGATCGTGTTTAGCTCCTCCCCCCCATAGCCCCCTGTTTGTCCAGTGTTGGCATATTCTTAGTGTCCTCTACTGTAAAAACTGATATAAAATATTCATTCAATGTATTTGCCATCTCCATATTTCCCACCATTAATTTACTGGTCTCATCCTCTAAGAGACCAACATTTACTTTAGCCACCCTTTTTCTTTTTATATAACTATAAAAACTCTTACCATCTGTTTTTATGTTTTTTGCGAATTTACTTTCATAATCTATCTTCCCTTTCTTAATCAAACTTTTTGCTATTTTTTGCTGTCTTTTAAAGTTTTCCCAATCCTCTATCCTCCCACTAGATTTGGCTACCTTATAAGTCCTTGTTTTTAGTCGAATGCTATCCTTAATTTCTTTACTTAGCCACGGATGACTGTCTTTTCTTTTACACCCTTTTCTTCTCAGTGGAATATATTTTTTTTGGAAGTTGTAAAATAACTCCTTAAATGTACACCACTGATCATGTATCGTATTACCCTTTAATCTATTTTCCCAATCCACTCTACTCAATTCCGCTCGCATACCTTCATAGTCTCCTTTATTCAAGCTTAGCACGCTTGTTTGAGATCCGACCTTCTCACCCTCTAATTGAATATGGAATTCAACAATGTTATGGTCACTCATTCCAAGGTGATCCTTTACTACGACATTTTTAATTAATCCTGTCTCGTTACTCAGGACCAGATCTGAGGTTGCTTGCCACCTGGTCGGTTCAGTTGCATACTGCTCAAGAAACCCATCCGTAATACACTCAATGAACTCATCCTCAAGGCAGCGCTGCCCAATTTGATTTGTCCAATTAATATGATAGTTAAAATCCCCCATAATTATAGATGTTCCCTTATTACAAGCCTCAACTATTTCCTGATTGATACTCCATCCAACATAGTTGCAACTATTCGGATGCCTATAGACTACGCCCTCTAGTGTTTTTTCCCCTTATTATTCATTATCTCCACCCAAACTGTTTCATTATCCTGATCTTTTGACCCAATATCATTTCTCTGTATTACAGTGATTCCTTCCTTTACTAACATAGCTACCCCACCTCCCCTTCCTTCGTGCCTGTCCTTCCTGATCGTTAAATAACCTGGTATGTTTAATTCCCAGGCATTGTCACCCTGCAGCCATATTTCTGTAATGGCCACAAGATCATAGCCATATGTAGTTACTTGTGCCATTAACTCGTCTATTTTGTTACGAATGCTACGTGGATTCAGATAGAGAACTTTCAAATATGTTTTGTGACACTTAGTTCCTGCTTTTGCCCTTTTTATTACTTTACCTTTTACTCCATACCTTCTGCCCCTTCCTGACACACTCTGGTTTTTAATTTCCCCACTGCTACCTAAGTCTATGACCTTCTCTGTTGTCATTTTTATTATTTGCTCTCTAGGAACCTCCCCCCCCCCACTAATTAGTTTAAAGTCCTCTCTATAGCCCTAGTCATATGATCCGCCAGGACTCGAGTCCCAGCACTAGCCAAGTGAAGCCCGTCCCAACGGAACAGCTCTCTCCTGCCCCAGTACTGTTGCCAGTGTCCCAGGAATCAAAACCCATTTCTCCCACACCAGACTTTGAGCCACTCATTTAAATCTCTCATTGTATTTGTCCTAGCCAAATTCGCTCGTGGCTCAGGTAATAATCCAGAGATTATTACCCTTGAGGTTCTGTTTTTTAATTTGACCACTAGCTGCTCATACTCCTTTAAAAGAACCGGCTTCCTTGTCCTATCTACATCGTTTGTACCAACATGGACCACGACAACTGGATCCACCCCCTCCCACTGCAAGTTTCTTTCCAGCCCAGAGGAGATGTCCTTAACCCTGGCACCGGGCAGGCAGCATAGCCTACGGGACTCTTGCTCTCGGCTGCAGAGAACTCTATCGATCCCCTTAATAATACTATTCCCTAACACTACAACATTTCTATTTACTCCCCCCTCTTGAATGGCCCCCCGTTCCACGGTGCTGTGGCCAGGTAGCTCATCCTCCCTGCAGTCCCTGCTCCCGCCCCCACAGGGAGTAAGAACCTCGAACCTGTTGGACAAGAGCAAGGGCTGCGGCTCCTCCAAAACTACCTCCTGGATCCCCGTACCTGCCTCACTCGCAGTCACACCGTCCTGTCCCTGACCATGGGTTACATCTGAATTAATTAACTTCATAGGTGTGACCACCTCCTGAAACACAAAGTCCAGTTACTTCTCCCCCTCCCTAATGTGTCACAGTGTCTGAAGCTCAGACTCCAGCTCATCAACACGGAGCTGGAGTTCCTGTAGCAGCAGACACTTGTCACAGATGTAATCACTGTGAGCCTCAATGGGGTCCACCGGCTCCCACATCTTGCAACAGTAACACATCACCTGCTCCATTGTATGCAATTAATTATTTTTTTTATTCTTAGTTATGGACACTTTCTGCCCGATTATAACTGCTGGTATCCCCTCTAATTAATTGGATTTAAATTAAATCAATCCCTCTAAATTACACCAGTTAAATGGTTTACCAACAGTCACTCTGCACCAGAAAGGCCTTATTAACTACAACCCAGAGTTAAAGTTTGAAAAGGGCACCCTTCACCCCACTCACCCGAACTCACACTTACCCAAACTCAGCACTCTCTGCTGACTTGCACTCAGTGCTTGCTCTCACTAGCACTGGTCTTTTTCTACTGTTTGCTTGTTTACAGCCAAATGAGTCACCCCTGCTGATTGATTAGAAAACTGGTTGCCACTGCCTGCTGTGTCAATTTACTCCTACTGCAGTGTAAACTTGTTTTACTCTTCTTAAACCAACAGCATCCCAAATAGTTAACTTTTCCCCTTCACTTAAACTGCTTAAGTACTCTTATCAAGAATGATGTAAAGAGAACTAACAATTAAAGAACTACTTACACTTACCCAAACTCAGCACTCTCTGCTGACTTGCACTCAGTAGATGCATTGCTGGTCATCTTTCAAAATTCTATAGATTCTGCAACAGTTCCCATGGATTGGAGCGTAGCGAATGTAACCCCACTATTTAAAAAAGGTGGTAGAGAAAAAACGGGGAACTATAGACTGGTAAGACTGACATCGGTAGTGGGCAAAATGCTAGAGTCCATTATAAAAGATATAATGGCCCAGAAATTGAGGTCGATACGCGAGAGTACGCACTTGGTACTCTCGCGTATTCCTTCTCCAAGTGCCGGTTTTCTGCATGCACTGCGCATGCACTGAAAACCGGCACTTGGTGAATGGAAAAGGGGGCGGTTCCTAAGTGCACCGCGTGCGCGCTATAGGCTGCGCGCACGCAGTGCACTTCATGGTTTGCACGCGCAGGTAAGTACTGAAGATTTTAGAAATGTAAAAAGCAGGCGTATGAGCCTCTTTTAACAAGGTAAGTACTTAATTAAGTAGTATTTCGAATTTTTTTGTACAGGTATATCTTTTTTAGAGACTTTCAAGACAGGTAAGTTTATTTTTATAACATTTTAAAAGATTTTAAATTTTTTCAAAAATTTATTTTTTTGTTTAAAAAGGTTAATTTATTTAACTACACTTATTTTAATAATGTGATGGTTTTTTTTTAATTTAATGGAGGTTTAGCTCTTCTTTTGGGCTCTTGTTTTATTCCTACCTTTCACAGCTGTTCTGTGAAAGCTGTGAAAGCTATGAATGAAAGCTTGGTGTGCTGCCATTGGCTGTAACTCAGTCACGTGATCCCACAGCCCGCACGAATTAACTGCGCACTATGGGATACGATGCACTGCGCAGCCTTGGCCAGAACATCAAGTTCCAGCGAGCTGGGACTGAAAATGCCAGCGCGCAGGGAGAGATCGCGTAGAGGGCTTACCCTTGCACGAATGCTCTCACCTCAATTTCTGGGCCAATAGCAGAGCACTTGGAAAACAGTGACAGGATCGGACAACGTCAACATGGATTTACAGAAGGAAAATCATGCCTGACTAATCTACTGGAATTTTTGGAGGATGTAACTGGTAGAATAGATAAGGGAGAAATAGTGGATGTGGTGTATTTGGACTTTCAGAAGGCTTTCGATAAGGTCCCGAATAAGAGATTAACGTGCAAAGTTAAAGCACATGGGATTGGGGGTAAGGTACTGATTTGGATGGAGAACTGGTTGCCAGACAGGAAGCAAAGAGTTGGGATAAACGGGTCTTTTGCCGAGTGGCAGGCAGAGACTAGTGGGGTACCACAGGGATCGGTGCTAGGACCCCAGCTATTCACAATATATATTAATGATCTAGACGAGGGAACTAGATGTAATATCTCTAAGTTTGCAGACGACACAAAGCTGGGTGGGCGTGTGTGCTGTGAGGAGGATGCAGAGAAACTCCAGTATGATTTGGACAGGGTGGGTGATTGGGTAGATGCATGGCAGATGCTGTATAACGTGGATAAATGCGAGGTTGTCCACTTTGGTTGCAAAAACTGGAAGACAGATTATTATCTGAACGGCAATAGATTGGGAAAAGGGGAAGTGCAACGTTATCTGGGAGTCCTTGTGCACCAGTCGCTGAAGGTAAGCATGCAGCTGCAGCAGGCGGATAAGAAGGCAAATGTTATGTTGGCCTTCATAGCGAGAGCATTCGAGTCCAGGAGCACGGATGTCTTGCTGCAGTTGTACAAGTTGGTGAGTCACACCTTGAGTATTGTGTGCAGTTTTGGTCGCTTTATCTGAGGAAGGATGTTCTTGCCATGGAGGGAGTGCAGCGAAGATTTGCCAGACTGATACCTGGGATGGCAGGAATGAAGTATGAAGAGAAATTGGGTCGCTTAGGCTTATATTCGCTAGAGTTTCGAAGAATGAGATGGGATCTCATTGAAACTTATGAAATTCTAAAAGGACTAGACAGTCTAGATGCAGGAAGGATGTTCCCGATGGCGGGGGAGTGCAGAACCAGGGGTCACAGTCTAAGGATAAGGGGTAAGCCATTTCGAATTGAGATGAGGAGGAATTTCTTCACCCAGAGAGTGGTGAACATAGATTACATAGATTACATAGAAGATAGGAGCAGGAGTAGGCCATCCGGCCCTTCGAGCCTGCTCCGCCATTTAATGTGATCATGGCTGATCCTCCAATTCAGTATCCCGTCCCCGCCTTCTCTCCGTAACCCTTAACCCCTTTTGCCTGTCGAAATATATCTAATTCCCTCTTAAATATATTTAATGAGCTGGCGTACACTGCCCTCTGTGGCAATGAGTTCCACAGGTTCACCACTCTCTGAGTGAAGAAATTACCCCTCATTTCTGTCCTAAATGGTTTAGCCCTTATCCTTAAATTATGTCCTCTAGTTCTGTTCTCACCCGCCAAGGGAAACATTCCTTCTGCATCTAGTCTGTCTAGACCTGTCAGAATTTTATACACTTCTATGAGGTCCCCTCTCAATCTTCTAAACTCCAGTGTGTACATCCCTAAACTACATAGTCTCTCCTCATAGGTCAATCCCGCCATTCCTGGTATCAGCCTGGTGAATCGCCGCTGCACCCCCTCCATGGCAAGAACATCTTTCCTCAGATGAGGCGACCAAAACTGTACACAGTACTCGAGGTGTGGTCTCGCCAGTGCCCTGTACAGCTGCAGCAAGGTATCCCTGTTCCTGTATTCCAACCCTTTTGCTATGAAGGCCAGCATACCGTTTGCCTTCTTGACCGCCTGTTGCACCTGCATGCTCGCCTTCAGTGACGTGTGGAACGTGTGGAATTCTCTACCACATAAGGCAATTGAGGCCAATTCTTCAAATATATTCAAGAAGGAGATAGATATATTTCTTAAGGCTAAAGGGATCAAGGGATATGGGGAGAAAGCAGGGTCAGGGTACTAAATTTCATTGATCAGCCATGATCTCATTAAATGGCAGCGCAAGCTCGAGGGGCCGAATGGCCTAATCCTGCTCCTATCTTCGATGCTTCTATGTAACATAATGAAATTCAGTGCTCATGAACCACAGATTCTCAGGGCGGTGTTGGGGGAAGGTGATTAATCAGCACCAAAACAATTAAACTATTTACAATAACTCTACTTAGAGTAAGAATAAGTCAATATAGAGAGGATTTGAATACTGTAACACTGCTGTCCTGCTGTTTACCTGTCAGTAATTAGTTAACATCTGTTTCTGTTGGTGCAGTTCAGTAGGAAACAAAGCATTATCAATGCATTTCAACTTATATATGAACATAAGAACATAAGAAATAGGAGCAGGAGTAGCCCATTCGGCCCCTCGAACCAGCTCCGCCATTCAATGCGAGCATGGCTGATCATCCAAATTCAGTACCCTGTCCCTGCTTTCTCCGCATATCCCTTGATCAGCTTAGCCTTAAGAAATATAACTATCTCCTTCTTGAATATATTTAATGAATTGGACTCAACTGTCTTCTGTGGTAGAGAATTCCACAGGTTCACCACTCTCTGGGTGAAGAAATCCCTCCTCATCTCAAACTTAAATGGCTTACCCCGTATCCTTAGACTGTGACCCCTGGTTCTGGACTCCCCCACCATCGGGAACATCCTTCCTGCATCTAGTCTGTCTAGTCCTGTTAGAATTTTACAAGTTTCAATGAGATCCCCTCTCATTCTTCTAAATTCTAGCGAATACAGTCTTAATCGACCCAATCTCTCTTCATACGTCATTCCTGCCATCCCAGGTATCAGTCTGGTGATTCTTCGCTGCACTCTCTCCATGGCAAGAACATCCTTCCTCAGATAAAGCGACCAAAACTGCACACAATACTCAATGTGCGGTCTCACCAACGCCCTGTACAACTGCAGCAAGACATCCTTGCTCCTGTACTCGAATCCTCTCGCTATGAAGGCCAACATACCATTTGTCTTCTTAAACGCCTGCTGCACCTGCATGCTTACCTTCAGCGACTTGTGCACAAGGACACCCAGGTCTCGTTGCACTTCCCCTTTTCACAATCTATTGTCATTCAGATAATAATCTGCATTCCTGTTTTTGCCACCAAAGTGGATAACCTTGCATGTATCCACATTATACTGCATTTGCTGTGCAAATGCCCAATCACCCAACCTGTCCAAATCATACTGGAGTTTCTCTGCATGCTCCTCACAGCACACAAGCCCCCCCCCCCCCCAGTTGTGTGGCATCTTGAAACTTAGAGATATTAAATCTAGTTCCCTCGTCTAGATCATTAATATATATATATTGTGAATAACTGGGGTTCTAGCACCGATCCTTGCGGTACTCCACTAGTCACTGCCTGCCACTCGGAATAAGTCCCGTTTATTTCAACTCTCTGCTTCCTGCCTGCCAATCAGTTTTCTATCCAAGACAGTACCTTACCCCCAATCCCGTGTGCTTTAACTTTGCACGCTAATCTCTTATGCGGGACCTTATCGAAAGCCTTCTGAAATTCCAAATACACTACATCCACTGGTTCTCCCTAATCTATTCTACCAGTTACATCCTCAAGAAATTCCAGTAGATTAGTCAAGCATGATTTAACTTTTGTAAATCCATGTTGACTTTGTCTGATCCTGTCACTGTTTTCCAAGTGCTCTGCTATTACATCTTTTACAATGGACTCTAGCATTTTCCCCACTACCGATGTCACGCTTACCGGTCTACAATTCCCCATTTTCTCTCTACCAACTTTTTATAATAGTGGGGTTACATTAGCTACCCTCCCATCCATGGGAGCTGTTCCAGAGTCTATAGGTGTTCCACTCCGGTTAGTGACCTACACTCAGTGCAATTCTACAGTGAAAGATACTCCCAGAAATACATGGCCACTGGGGTCAGGTGTTCCACTCCAGTTAGTGGCCCACACTCAGTACAATTCTACAGTGACAGATACTCCCAGTAATACATGGCCACTGGGGTCAGGTGTTCCACTCCGGTTAGTGACCCACACTCAGTACAATTCTACAGTGACAGATACTCCCAGTAATACATGGCCACTGGGTTCAGGTGTTCCACTCCAGTTAGTGACCTACACTCAGTACAGTTCGACAGTGACAGATACTCCCAGTAATACATGGCCACTGGGGTCAGGTGTTCCACTCCGGTTAGTGACCCACACTCAGTACATTTCTACAGTAACAGATACTCCCAGTAATACATGGCCACTAGGGTCAGGTGTTCCACTCCGGTTATTGACCCACACTCAGTAGTTCTACAGTGAGAGACCCTTCTACCAATACCTTCTCTCAGAGAGTTCCTTACACTGAGGTCTGATTCAACAGTACACAATATTACACGAAAGTCAATAACTGCATAACACAGCGAGCCCGTGAGTTGCAAACAGAGTTTTACTTTCAGTTGAGGCAATGGAATAAAACCTCAGAAATAATTCAGGACATTTGTTTAAACGAAATGCTATCACTGATCGGGTGTCTGTATAACGGTGACCACTGGATCAGGATGTAACATTATCAGTCACAGAGCAAAACCAGAGACCAGCTCACACACAGATTTACACAACTTCAATGGTCATAATCACTTACCAGGAACACCAATGACGGCAATGATCACATAACATATTTTCACGATACCGTCAATGAGCAGATGCATTTTCTGTGTGAAGCGATGTGTCCCTTCGTGCTGCAGGCAAACTCTCTGAATTATACTCTGAGGCGGGACATTCCCAGAGCTTTTCATTTGTACGCTGCGGGATATCCACGGGGAGATTGAAGTTGCAACATCGCTGAAATTATTATTTAGAAAAACATTTGAACAAACAGATGACGACAGCCGAGTTAATTCCCTGTTGTGATGGAATATATTTAGTGCTGAGATTGTAATTGAAAACCCCAAAGACCGGAGAATTCTGGTCACATGAATTAACTAATGACAATTGCCAGCTGTATTCTCCCAGCAATGGGGTTGTTGTTGCAAACACCACCAGACCCATCTCTAGACATCATATTGTTTTGGTGAAGTCCTTCGCTCTGCTGTGGCCATTCAGTAATTAAATTCCAAAAGTGAGAGTGTCCTCTCAGGGCTGCTCTGCTCCACTCTGGGATGGGGCTGTCCGCCTTAACTGTGGCCATTTAGTTAAACAATGAAAGTGGTGAATTTGTGTCGATGGATCCTCAAACTAATGCAGCACCTCATCTAATACAGTACCTGAAACTAATACAGCCCCTCAAACTAATACAGACCCTCAAACTAATACAGTACATCAAACTAATACAGCCCCTCAAACTAATGCAGCCCCTCAAACTAATCTCAGCCCCTCAAACTAATACAGCTCCTCAAACTAATACAGCTCCTCAAACTAATACAGCTCCTCAAACTAATACGGTTCCTCAAACTAATACAGTACCTGAAACTAATACAGCATATCAAACTATTATACCCCCTCAAACTAATACAGCCCCTCAAGCTAATACAGTACCTCAAACTAATACAGCCCCTCAAACTAATACAGCCCCTCAAACTAATACAGTTCCTCAAATTAATACAGCCCCTCAAACTAATACAGTACCTCAAACTAATACAGCTCCTCAAACTAATACAGTACCTCAAACTAATACAGCTCCTCAAACTAATACAGTTCCTCTAACTAGTAGACAGACCCACCCACCACCTTTCTGGTCTAAAGTCCTGTAATCTCCTGTTCCCACAAACTCACAGTGCATGGGATATCACTTGCCAGACACCATGAGGTCGTTACCAGGCTAACAACCACTCATTCTACAGATTATTTGATCAGTTTAACAATTCGAATTCTAAATATAAATTTAAAAGTCTTGTGTTTATTTCTGTTAAGTTAGTAATGGTCTATTAAATAAAGGCATGGCAGGGCACCTCATTCCCGTGGAATACACATCTTGTGCCATGTGGGAACTCCAGTACACTTCCCGTGTCCTGGACAATCACATGTGCAGGAAGTGTCGTCAGCAGGAGGAGCTCGAACTCCGGGTTTAGGAGCTTGAACAGCAACTGGCGTCACTTCGGTGCATCCGTGAGGCTGAGAGCATCGTGGATCACACGTTTCAGGAGATGGTCACCCCGCAACCTAAGAGTGTGCATGGTGCGGAGATGCCGACGTTGGACTGTGGTGGACAAAAATGAGAAGTCGCACAACACCAGGTTATAGTCCAACAGATTTATTTAAAATTACAAACTTTCGGAGCTTCTTGCTCCTTCGTCAGGTAAACTTACTGTGAGAGAATCTAAGAATTCCCCATATAAACACAGAAAAAAAGAAAAAAAATAAAATTCGCAGAGATTAAATCTGTCCCTACATCAAAGACACACTAAGAGCACAGCTAAGACAATGAGATGTGTCCCAGGGGGTCCAACGTGTCAAAACACCTGATGGCTGCATATCCTTGGGTTTGTTTATTGTGTTTTTTTTCCCTTTTTTTCCCCCTCTTTCTTTTTTTCCCTTCCCCCCACCCCCTGTTTGTTTTTTTTAAATATTAGAAACTGAAAAGACAAGCAACGATGTCAAGTCACGTTCTATAGCGTGACATGAACCCGATATCCCGATTGAGGCCATCGTCATGAGTGCGGAACTTGGCTATCAGTTTCTGCTCGATGATTTTGCGTTGTCGTGTGTTGCTAAGGTTACCTTGGAGAACGCGAACCCGCAGATCCGAGGCTGAATGCCCTTGACTGCTGAAGTGTTCCCCGACTGGGAGGCAATCATCCTGCCTGGCGATTGTTGCGCGGTGTCCGTTCATACATTGTCTCGCCGCTGTACCATGCTCTGGGGCATCCTTTACTGCAACGTATCAGGTAGACAACGTTGGCCGAGTCACATGAGTATGTACCATGTACCTGGTGGGTAGTGTCCTCACGTGTGATGACGGTATCTGTGTTCATGATCTGGCATGTCTTGCAGAGGTTGCCGTGGCAGGTTTGTGTGGTGTCGTGGTCGTTGTTCTCCTGCAAGCTGGGTAATTTGCTGCGAACGATGTTACTTTTGAGGTTGGGTGGCTGCTTGAAGGCGAGTAGTGGAGGCGTGGGGATGGCCTTAGCAAGGTGTTCGTCGTCATCGATGACATGTTGAAGGCTGCGAAGAACATGGCGTAGTTTCTCCGCTCCGGGGAAGTACTGGACGACGTAGGGTACCCTGTTGGTTGTGTCCCGTGTTCGTCTTCTGAGGAGGTCTATGCGGTTTTTTGCTGTGGCCCGTCGGAACTGTCGATCGACGAGTCGAGCGTCATATCCCGTTCCTACGAGGGTGTCTTTCAGTGTCCGTAGGTGTCCATCGCGTTCCTCCTCGTCTGAGCAGATCCTGTGTATTCGCAGGGCTTGTCCATAGGGGATGGCTTCTTTAACATGGTTAGGGTGGAAGCTGGAGGAACGCGATGGACAACTACGAACACTGAAAGATACCCTCGTAGGAACGGGATATGACGCTCGACTCGTCGATCGACAGTTCCGACGGGCCACAGCGAATAACCGCATAGACCTCCTCAGAAGACGAACACGGGACACAACCCACAGAGTACCCTACGTCGTCCAGTACTTCCCCGGAGCGGAGAAACTACGCCATGTTCTTCGCAGCCTTCAACATGTCATCGATGACGACGAACACCTTGCTAAGGCCATCCCCACGCCTCCACTACTCGCCTTCAAGCAGCCACCTAACCTCAAAAGTACCATCGTTCACAGCAAATTACCCAGCTTGCAGGAGAACAACGACCACGACACCACACAGCCCTGCCACGGCAACCTCTGCAAGACATGCCAGATCATGAACACAGATACCGTCATCACACGTGAGGACACTACCCACCAGGTACATGGTACATACTCATGTGACTCGGCCAACGTTGTCTACCTGATGCGTTGCAGTAAAGGATGCCCCAGAGCATGGTACATCGGCGAGACCATGCAGACGCTGAGACAACGTATGAACGGACACCGCGCAACAATCGCAAAGCAGGATGGTTGCCTCCCAGTCGGGGAACACTTCAGCAGTCAAGAGCATTCAGCCTCGGATCAGTGGGTTAGCGTTCTCCAAGGTAACCTTAGCAACACACGACAACGCAAAATCATCGAGCAGAAACTGATAGCCAAGTTCTGCACTCATGACGATGGCCTCAATCGGGATATCGGGTTCATGTCACGCTATAGAACGTGACTTGACATCGTTGCTTGTCTTTCCAGTTTCTAATATTTAAAAAAAACAAACAGGGGGTGGGGGGAAGGGAAAAAAAGAAAGAGGGGAAAAAAAGGGAAAAATAACACAATAAACAAACCCAAGGATATGCAGCCAGCAGGTGTTTTGACACGTTGGACCCCCTGGGACACATCTCATTGTCTTGGCTGTGCTCTTAGTGTGTCTTTGATGTAGGGAAAGATTTAATCTCTGCGAATTTTTTCCTTTTTCTTTTTTTTTCTGTGTTTATATGGTGAATTCTTAGTTTCTCTCACAGTAACTTTACCTGACGAGAAGGTCCGAAAGCTTGTAATTTTAAATAAATCTGTTGGACTATAACCTGGTGTTGTGCGACTTCTCATAAGAGTGTGCAGGCAGAGAGGGAATGGGTGATCGCCAGACAGACAAGGTGGACCAGGCAGGTAGTGCAGGAGTCTCCTGAGTGCATCTCACTCTCTAACCGGTATTCAGTGTTACATACTGGAGAGGCAGTTGGTTCCTCTGGCGAGTACAGCCAGAGCCAAGTCCAGAGCACCACGGGTGGATCAGCTCTACAGTGGGGGGTGGGGGGGGAGGAGAAAGATCAGGAAAGCAATAGTGATCGGGGATTCAATAGTTAGGGGAATAGACAATCGTTTCTGCGGCCGCAGACGTGACTCCAGGATGGTATGTTTCCTCCCTGGTGCCAGGGTCAAGGACTGAAGAACATTCTGAGGGTGGAGGGTGAACAGCCAGATGTCGTGGTCCATATCGGTACCAATGATATATGTAGAAAGAGGGATGACGACCTGCAGGCAGATTTTAGGAAGCTAGGAAAGAGATTAAAATCAGGACCTCAAAGGTAGTAATCTCCGGATTACTCCCGGTGCCTGTGCTGTGAGTATAGAAATAGGAGGATAGAGCAGATGAATGTGTGACTGGAGAGATGGTGCAGGAGGGAGTGCTTTAGATTCCTGGGACATTGGAACCGGTTCTCGGGTAGGTGGGGCCTGTACAGGCCGGAAAGTTTGCACCTCAACAGGGCCGAAAACAATGGCCTCGACGGGGATGGGGATGGGTTGCTCGGAGTGTTGGGGACGTTTTAAACTAATTTGGCAGTGGGTGGGCACCAGGCTGTAGCATTAGAAAGGAGAAACAAGGTGCACAAAGGATTGGGAGAGACGGATAACAAAAGAATAATAAATAATAAGGTCCGATGTGGGGTCAGACTAAGTGAATACAAGACAGGTTTACAGTGCATGTGGGTAAATGCATGAAGTGTGGTTAATAAGGTTGGTGAGCTGCAGGCGCAAGTAGCCACATGGCAATATGTTGTCGTGATGATAATGGAGACACGCTCAAAAAAGGGAAGGATTGGGTACCAAATATTCCTGGGGAGAAGGTCATAGTCATAGTCACAGAGTCATAGATTTATACAGCACAGAAAGAGGCCCTTTGGCCCATCGTGTCCGCGCCGGCCATCAAGCCCTGTCTATTCTAATCCCATTTTCCAGCACTTGGTCCGTAGTCTTGTATGCTATGGCGTTTCAAGTGCTCATCTAAATGCTTCTTGAATGTTGTGAGGGTTCCTGCCTCTACCACCCTTTTAGGCAGTGAGTTCCAGATTCCAACCACCCTCTGGGTGAAAAAGTTTTTCCTCAAATCCCCTCTAAACCTTCTGCCCCTTACATTGAAACTATGCCCCCTGGTTATTGACCCCTCTACTACGGGGAAAAGTTATTTTCTATCTACCGTATCAATGTCCCTCATAATTTTGTACACCTCAATCAGGTTCCCCCCTCAGCCTTCTCTGTTCTAAGGAAAACAACCCCAGCCTGTCCAGTTTCTCTTCATAGCTGAAGCGTTCCAGCCCAGGTAACATCCTGGTGAATCTCCTCTGCACCCTTTCAAATGCAATCACATCCTTCCTATAGTGTGGCGACCAGAACTGCACACAGTATTCCAGCTGTTGCCTAACTAGTGTTCTGCACAACTCCATCGTACCCTCCCTGCGCTTATATTCTATGCCTCGGCGAATGAAGGAAAGTATCCCATATGCCTTTTTAACCAGTTATCTACCTCTCCTGCTGCCTTCAGGGATCTATGTACATGCACACCAAGATCCCTCTGATCCTCCCTCCTTCCTAGGGTCCTACCATTCATTGTGTATTCCCTTGCCTTGTTAATCTTCCCAAAATGCTCATTTCAAAAACACAGACAACTCATTTCACAAACTCAGAAAGTTCATTTCAGAGACCTAGACAGCTCCATTCACAGACCCAGACAGGTACATTCACAGACTGAGACAGCTCCAATCACAGAAACAGACAGCAACATTCACAGACATGGAAAGCTGATTTCAAAAACCCAGACAGCTCATTTCAAAAACACAGAAAGTTCATTTCACTGATCAAGACGTCTCTATTCACAAATACAGACAACACATTTCAGAGACCTAGACAGCTCCATTCTCAGACGCAGACAGTCCAAGGATGTGCGGGTTAGGTTGATTTGGTTATGATAAATCGACTCTTAGTGTTAGGGGGATTAATTACGTGGGGTTACGGGGATAGGGTGGGAGATGTGTCGGTGCAGGCTCGATGGGCCGAGATGGCCTCTATCTGCATTAGGGGGTTCTTTGATTCTGTGATTTCACAGACCCAAACAGCTCCATTCACAGACATGGAAAGCTGATTTCAAAAACCCAGACAGCTCATTTCAAAAACACAGAAAGTTCATTTCACGTCTCCATTCACAAATACAGACAACACATTTCAGAGACTCAGTCAGCAATATACACAGACCCAGACAGCTCCATTTACACAACCAGACAGCTCCATTCACAGATCCAGACAGCTGCATTCACAGACCCAGACAGCTCCATTCACAGACCCAGACAGCTCCATTCACAGATCCAGACAGCTGCATTCACAGAACCGGACAGCTCCATTCACAGACTCAGAAAGCTCATTTCACAAACCCAGAAAGTTCATTTCACAGACCTAGACATCTCCATTCACAGAGAAAGACAACTAATTCCACAGATTCTGACAGCTCCATTCACAGCCCCAGGCAGATCCATTCACAGACCCAGACAATTCACTGCTCCGACTCAGAAAGCTCCATTCACAGTCACAGACAGCGACATTCACAGCCCAAGGCAGCTCCATTCACAGACCCAAACAGTTACATTCAAAGACCCAGACAGCTCCATTCACAGACTCAGACAGCTCCATTCACAGACCCAGACAGCTCCATTCACAGACACAGACATCTCCATTCACAGACCCAGAGAGCTCCATTCACAGACGCAGACAGCTCCATTCACAGACCCAGACAGCTCCATTCACAGACACAGACATCTCCATTCACAGACCCAGAGAGCTCCATTCACAGATGCAGGCAGCACCTTTCACAGACCCAGACAGCTCCATTCACAGACCCAGGCAGCTCCATTCACAGACTCAGACAGCTCCATTCACAGACTCAGACAGCTCCATTCACAGACACAGACAGCTCCATTCACAGACCCAGGCAGCTCCATTCACAGACCAGAGAGCTCCATTCACAGACCCAGGCAGCTCCTTTCACAGACACAGACAGCTCCATTCACAGACCCAGGCAGCTCCATTCACAAACCCAGACAGCTCCATTCACAGACTCAGACAGCTCCATTCACAGACTCAGACAGCTCCATTCACAGACTCAGACAGCTCCATTCACAGACATAGATAGCTCCATTCACAGACCCAGGCAGCTCCATTTACAGACTCAGACAGCTCCATTCACAGACCCAGACAGAACCATTCACAGACCCAGACAGCTCCTTTCACAGACCCAGGCAGCTCCATTCACAGACCCAGACATCTCCTTTCACAGACCCAGACATCTCCTTTCACAGACTCAAACAGTTCCATTCACAGACCCAGACTGCACCATTAACAGACACAGACAGCTCCATTCACAGACACAGACATCTGCATTCACAGAACCGTCATTTCATTCAGGGCGATTTTGAATCCCAATTTACTGATTATCAGAAACATATTTGTAATTTTCAAAACTACATTATAGGAAATTCGTATCCAAATGGAACGATGGAGTTTAATAATAGTAGCTGTTGAAATGAACTCTGTCTTTTCTTCCCTAAGGTAACACTGAGTGAAGTGGGCGGTAGTTCTATTTCTGATTCTGATTGTTTATCTAATGAGACTGTTATTTAAAAATAATATAAATGTAAAATCACTGAAAGCTGATCGCATTTTCTGAAACGCAACAGGAGTATGTTTAGCGGAACAAAAGGCCACTTTGGTGCAAACCAGTCTGTCCTGTTAGAGATGAACCCACCTGTCCCTCCTCTCAGTGTATCCACAGAAACACATCCAATTGTATCTTGTCCCCAATTAACCTGCCCCCTAGTGTCCTCCCTGGGAACTGGTCTCCCGATCTGTTACCCATTGGTGAAAACGATTTCCCTGATTTCCCTTCTTAGTCCGGGCGTGTTAGTGTCAGTTTGCTGTTAATTAATTGTGTTCATTGTGAATCTCATTCCGGCATTAATTTTTGACTTCCGTTAGAAATTCTGATCAATTCCGGACACACACAATCATCTTATTTCTCTTTGCACCTTCACCATTTCAATAATATTCTTCCTGTGATTAGAAGTGAACACAATACCTGCCAGGGCCTGATATACTAACGGTGGAACTTCTGACCATTCAGAGTCTGTCCCTCTGCCAGTGCCCACACTAACCCAGATAACCTGCCCAGGACCTGACACACTAACGGTGGAACTTCTGTCCATTCACATTCTGTCCCTCTCCCAGTGTCCACACTGCCCCAGATAACCTGCCCAGGACCTGACACACTAACGGTGGAACTTCTGTACATTCACAGTCTGTCCCTCTCCCAGTGCCCACACTGCACCAGATAACCTGCCCAGGACCTGACACACTAACGGTGGAACTTCTGTACATTCACAGTCTGTCACTCTCCCAGTGCGCACACTACCCCAGATAACCTGCCCAGGACCTGATACACGAACGGTGGAGCTTCTGTCCATTCACAGTCTGTCCCTCTCCCAGTGCCCACACTATCCCAGATAACCTGCCCAGGACCTGACACACTAACGGTGGAACTTCTGTACATTCACAGTCGGTCCCTCTCCCAGTGCCCACAAACTACCCCGGATAACCTGCCCGGGACCTGAAACACTAACGGTGGAACTTCTGTACATTCACAGTCTGTTCTTCTCCCAGTGCCCACACTACCCCAGATAACCTGCCCAGGACCTGACACTCTAACGGTGGAACTTCTGTCCATTCACAGTCTGTCCCTCTCCCAGTGCTCACACTATCCCAGATAACCTGCCCAGGACCTGACACATTAACGGTGGAACTTCTGTACATTCACAGTCTGTCCCTCTCCCAGTGCCCACACTACCCCAGATAACCTGCCCAGGACCTGACACACTAACGGTGGAACATCTGTCCATTAACAGTCTGTCCCTCTCCCAGTCCTCACACTATCCCAGATAACCTGCCCAGGACCTGACACACAAACGGTGGAACTTCTGTACATTCACAGTCTGTCCCTCTCCCAGTGCCCACACTACCCCAGATAACCTGCCCAGGACCTGACAAACTAACGGTGGAACTTCTGTCCATTCACAGTCTGTCCCTCTCCCAGTGCATACACACTATCCCACATAACCTGCCCAGGACCTGACACACTAACGGTGGAACTTCTGTCCATTCACAGTCTGTCCCTCTCCCAGTGCCCACACTACCCGAGATAACCTGCCTTGGACCTGACACACTAACGGTGGAACTTCTGACCATTCACAGTCTGTCCCTCTCCCAGTGCACACACTAACCCAGATAACCTGCCCAGGACCTGACACACTAACGGTGGAACTTCTGTCCATTCACAGTCTGTCCCTCTCCCAGTGCCCACACTGCCCCAGATAACCTGCCCAGGACCTGATACACTAACGATGGAACTTCTGTACATTCACAGTCTGTCCCTCTCCCAGTGCCCACTCTACCCCAGATAACCAGCCCAGGACCTGACACACTAACGGTGGAACTTCTGTACAATCACAGTCTGTCCCTCTCCCAGTGCCCAGATTACCCCAGATATCCTGGCCAGGACCTGACACACTAACGGTAGTACTTCTGTACATTCACAGTCTGTCCCTCTCCCAGTGACCACACTACCCCAGATAACCTGCCCAGGACCTGACACACTAATGGTGGATCTTCTGTACATTCACAGTCTGTCCCTCTCCCAGTGTACAAGCTACCCCAGATAACCTGCCCAGGACCTGACACACTAACGGTTGAACTTCTGCCCATTCACAGTCTGTCCCTCTCCCAGTGTACACAGTGCCCCAGATAACCTGCCCAGGACTTGACACACTAACGGTGGAACCTCTGTCCATTCACAGTCTGTCCCTCTCCCAGTGCACACACTATCCCAGATAAACTGCCCGGGACCTGACACACTAACAGTGGAACTTCTGTCCATTCACAGTCTGTCCCTCTCCCAGTGCACACACTACCCCTGATAACCTGCCCAGGACCTGACACACTAACGGTGGAACTTCTGTACATTCACAGACTGTCCCTCTCCCACTGTACACACTATCCCAGATACCCTGCCCAGGACCTGATACACTAACGGTGGAACATCTGTACATTCACAGTCTGTCCCTCTCCCACTGCCCACAGTGCCCCAGATAACCTGCCCAGTACCTGACACACTAACGGTGGAACTTCTGTCCATTCTCAGTCTGTCCCTCTCCCAGTGCACAAACTACACCAGATAACCTGCCCAGGACCTGACACACTAACGGTGGAACTTCTGTCCATTCACAGCCTGTCCCTCTCCCAGTGCCCACGCTGCCACAGATAACCTGCCCGGGACCTGACACACTAACGCTGGAACTTCTGTACATTCACAGTCTGTCCCTCTGGCAGTGCCCACACTGCCCCAGATAACCTGCCCGGGACCTGACACACTAACGGTGGAACTTCTGTACATTCACAGTCTGTCCCTCTCGCAGTGCCCACACTGCCCCAGATAACCTGCCCGGGACCTGACACACTAACGGTGGAACTTCTGTCCATTCACAGACTGTCCCTCTCCCAATGCTCACACTACCCCAGATAACCTGCCCAGGACCTGACACACTAACGGTGGAACTTCTGTCCATTCACAGTCTTTCCCTCTCCCAGTGCCCAAACACTATCCCAGATAACCTGCCCAGGACCTGACACACTAACGGTGGAACTTCTGTCCATTCACAGTCTTTCCCTCTCCCATGGCCCACACACTGCCCCAGATAACCTGCCCAGGACCTGACACACTAACGGTGGAACTTCTGTCCAGTCACAGTCTGTCCCTCTCCCGGTGCACACACTACCCCAGATAACCTGCCCAGGACCTGACACACTAACGGTGGAACTTCTGTCCATTCACAGTCTGTCCCTCTCCCGGTGCACACACTACCCCAGATAACCTGCTCACGGTCTGATACAGCAACAGCGGATCTTCTGCACATTGTCCCTCACGGTGAGCAATCAATCCCGTTTTCCATTGCTGCAGAAGGGAATCACCATTGACGGTTTCAGAGATTGATCCATTCGAACTTCTAATATCTTATAAACAGGATCATGTGTGGATTTGTGATGTGATTTCTAAAGCACAGGTCTGGCCGGGAAGTATTAAGCATCAGAGGGAAAATATCACCTTTATAGAAATCTCCATGTTCAGTGAATATTAGAATCAAGTGAGGATTTGAAACTTTTCTCAGCCATTGTTCACTTTCAAATGAGATTTAATTTCTGCACGCACCTCTATTGAAGCTGTGAATTAAATCTTGCAACATTTTAATGAACATTAAATAGTATTGAGAAGTTGTCTTTATATCAATACAACTAACATTGAGACCATTTTCTGTCTGATCTAATTGAAGATGTTCAACAGAAACACAAGGAAACACTCCGGATACAAACTGAAACACTGACAGTGAACACTATCCTAATAAAGGAGAAGGTTAAGATTTTCCAGCTGGTTGATCGATACGCTGAGCTGACGGTCATTTCTACTGTTCGAGATCGGACACTTGTACAACATGAACTGCTGGCAAGAGGCCGAGACCATGAAAAGTGGAGAGAGAAACATCTCCGGAGAGAACTGGAGAAAATCCGAACTGATCAATTGTTCCACAGCAGTTTTTCCCGGAGAGAATCCAATTCTGGGAGTTCAGGAGCAGTGAGCGGAGTCCCGGGGATTGGAAAAACAACAATGGTACAAAAAATTGCTCATGACTGGGCCACTGGGAAAATATACCCACACTTTCAATTTGTTTTCAGCTTAAAATTCCGGGATTTGAACGCTATTAACTGTAGAATAAACCTGAGGAATCTGATACTGGATCAGTATTCTTACTTTGGGAATATGCTTGGAGAGCTCTGGAAGAACCCAGACGGATTGCTGTTTATATTTGATGGTTTGGATGAATTCAAGGACAGGATCGATTTTGCTGACAATCGGAGTAATACAGAACCTCAGCACATGTGCACAGATCCTGAAGACTGGTGTGAAGTGTCTGACATTGTGTATAGTTTAATACAGCACAAGCTGCTCCCAGGATGTTCAGTGCTAGTGACCAGCCGCCCCACTGCTATACAATTATTGGATAAGGCTGAGATCAGTGTCTGGGCTGAAATCCTGGGATTTGTTGGTGAAGAGCGGAAGGAATATTTCAACAAGTTTTTTGAAGATCAGACGGTGGCAGCAGCTGTTTTCAAACACGGGGAGGAGAACGAGATCCTGTACACCATGTGCTACAACCCTTCCTATTGCTTTATCCTCGGTCTGTCACTGGGTCCCTTCTTTACACAAAGAGACAGGAATCAGCAGCGAGTTCCCAAGACCATCACCCAACTATATTCCTACTATATTTACAACATTCTGAAAAACCATGGCCGAGAGATTGAAAGCCCCCGTGATGTGTTACTGAAGCTTGGTGAGATGGCCTTCACAGGAGTCTCCGAGAAGAAGATTGTGTTTGGAAATGGAGATTTGATTAAGTACAATCTGCAACCTTCCCAGTTCCTGTCCGGGTTCATGATGGAACTTTTGGAGAGAGATGATTCTGTCCAGAGCGTGGTGTACACATTCCCACACCTCACCATCCAAGAGTTTGTAGCCGCACTCGCACAATTCCTGACTCCAGATCCCGGGGACATCCTAAAACTCCTCAGGGAATGCCACAGCAAGGAAGATGGGCGATTTGAGATATTTCTCCGTTTTGTTGCTGGTCTCTCCTCCCCACAGGCAGCTCGGCCCCTGGAGGAGTTTCTGGGTCCATTTCTTCATCAAACCACCTGCCGAGTGATTGACTGGGTGATGGAGAAGGTTGAAGGACAGATTGGGAACACAGAGAGTGAAACTGGGAAAAGGAACCTCCTGAACACATTCCACTACCTGTTTGAGTCTCAGAATAAAGCACTGGCTCGGAACACAGTGGGATCTGTGGAATCACTTACATTTAGTGTATTCCCATTGACCCCGATTGACTGTGCGGTCCTGTCTCACGTTATTGGATTCTGTGATACAATAAATAAACTCGATCTAGAGAACGGCTCCATTCAGTGTGAAGGACTCCAGCGGCTGGGACCCGTACTGCACAAATGCCGGGTGTTGAGGTAACTGTTTATTTGTCTCTAACTGTCGGGTGAATTGTAGAACAGTCAGGGATTGTGTTGTTGCTCCGTAATGTAGAGAAACAAACAGTTCAGTTAAACCAGAGAGAAGCAGATTCAACACAAATATGACCAATAATAAGAGGATCGGTTAATAATTCCCTCAGGACTGGAGAATCCAGAATGTAACCTAGTGAACAAGTAGGGATTTTACAATCTTTATCGGATCAGCAAATACAGGTCACTGAGAGTCTGATAATTCAATTACAATAAATCATATTTAATCAGGCTGGACAGCGGAATGTAAACATAAAATATAATCCGGCAGTAAAGATAACATTAATTTAAAATGTTTTCCACATTCACCATTTCAACTAGAAACAGGAGAGAAACCCGAGTTTAAATCACTAACAGTTCGATATTTACTCCAATACCGTGCAGAGTGTGTCCTGTCGAGGGGGAAGTTTCCTGGATTGGGAATATTGGGGAATCGGGAATTCTTTCAGCTGTAAATGTTTACAATTATTCACAGTCCTGAACATTGAGTAAAGATTGATATTCAGGATCTTAAACCTGCCGGTGAAAAGGTTCCAATCTAACCGGAGTACAGACACACACCGGCCAGCGGTGGGGCCTCGCACACAGCGGGCGGCTCCTGGGTAAACCGGGGGCAGTGAACCCGGGAATTCCCCATAATCCGCCCCCTGTGTGTGAGGCCCCGCTCGGGGAGGGAACTTCCGAAAATTCCCCAAAAACTGTCGGGCCAGTTACACCTGAAATAAATGTAGAGCCAGTTTAATGGGAATAAAGTGAGAGACTCACCTCCCCTATAAACTAGGAGCACACGGACATTTAAAACTTGTAACGGGACAGAATAAACTCTATTGCTGCTATTGACAAACTTTCACTATAAGCCCTCTGACTCCCACAGCTACCTGGAATACACTTCCTCCCACACCGCTTCCTGTAAGGACGCTGGTCCATTCTCCCAGTTTTTCTCTCTCTGCCGCATCTGCTCTGACGATGCCACGTTCCATACCAGTGCTTCCGACATGTCTTCCTTGTTCCTCAACCGAGGATTCCCCTCTACCGTGGTGACACGGCTCTTGACCGTGTCCGTTCTATTTCCCACACTTCTGCTCTCACCCCTACCCCTACCCCCCCCCCAGAACCACGATAGGGTTCCCCTTGTACTCACCTTTCACCCCAGCAGCCTCCACATTCAACGGATCATCCTCCGCCATTTCCACCACCTCCAACGTGATCCCACCACCAAACACATCTTCCCCAACATCCCCTTTCAGCATTCTGAAGAGCCCGCTCCCTCCGCGACACCCTGGTCCAGTCCTCTATCACCCCCAACACCCCTTTCCCTTCCCACAGCACCTTCCCGTGCAAGCACAGGAGATGCTACACCTGCCCTTTTACCTCTTCCCTTCCCACTGTCCAGGGCCCCAAACACTCCTTCCAGGTGAAACAGCGATTTACTTGTACTTCTTGCAATTTAGTATACTGTATTCGCTGCTCACGATGCGGTCTCCTCTACATTGGGGAGACCAAACGCAGATTGGATGACCGCTTTGTGGAACACCTCCGCTCAGTCCGTAAGTGTAACCCCGAGCTTCTGGTCACCTATCACTTTAATTCTCTGCTCCACTCCCACTCTGATCTCTCCATTCTCGGCCTCTTACACTCTAACAACAAAGTACAACATTAGATCGAGGAACAGACCTCATCTTTCAATTAGGAACTTTACAACCTTCTGGACTCAACATCGAGTTCAACAATTTCAGATTATAAACTCGGCCCCTATTTTATATTTTTCATTATTGTTTTTCCCCTTTATGACAGCTGTTGATGATTCTGCCATTGCCATTCACACCTCATCTAGATTCATCTTTTGATTTTAACTTGTCCCATTACCAGCTCCTTTTGCTCGCACCATCATCCCTTTTGTCTTTTAATCTCTCCTGTCTTCCCCCCTATCACAGACCTTCCCTTTTGTTCTTTCCTCCGCTCCCCCCACCTTTCCCGGTCCCGACACTGGTTTAAAAACCTGTTACATCTGTAACTGTTTCCAGTTCTGACCAAGGGTCCTCGACCTGAAACATTAACTCTGTTTCTCTCTCTATAGATGCTGCCTGACCTGCTGGGGATTTCCAGCATTTCCTGTTTTTATTTCAGGATAAATTCTCCGTGTTATATAAAATCCTGGGGGACTGATTTTACAGCAGCAGTTAGCGTTTCACAATATAACTCACCCCGAGATATTATACAGATTAATATAATGCACAGAGTATAAAGTACAGGGAATCACCGCTTTATCATTTAATTCTGGGAAAATCTCCCCATTCCCAGAAAATCCGGGAATTAAGGAGCAGCAGAAATGAGACAAGTTTCTCCAAACATGACGAGGCCGGTCACTGAGCTCCAGGAGGGTAATTCTGATCATCAGGGAATGAGACCGGACTGAGGGACACCCGAGCCACTCCCGAACACCCCCCCCCCCCCGGCCCCACCCGACCCGCCCCTGAGCCCGGAACCATCCGACCCCGGCCCCACCCGAGCCAACCCGACACGACCCCGACCCGCCCCCGAGCCCGGCCCCACCCGAACCAACACCGACCCGGCCCCACCCGACCCGCCTCCGACCCCGGCTCCACCCGACCCCGGCCCCACCCGACCCGCCTCCGACACCGGCCCCGCACGACCCGCCCCCGGCCCCACCCGACCCGCCTCCGACCCTGGCTCCACCCGGCCCCACCCGACCCGCCTCCGACACCGGCCCCGCACGACCCGCCCAAGGGGCAAATCGCGGGGGGAAACCTGGTTATTAATGTCCTGAAGTATTTTCAGTGATTGCTGTAGTATCCAAGAGAGAAAATTATATCAGATCCGGGCTTTGATTCAGGTTGTTTCTCTCTGTTTGTGTTTAGTCTGAGCGGCAATAAACTGGGAGATTCAGGAGTGAAACTAGTGTCTGCGGCTCTGAGGAACCCGGACTGTAAAATACAGAAACTGCGGCAAGTACCAGACTGTGTGAGATTGTGTTTATAATAACTGGATGTCTGACACTGAACATTATTATTAGTATCAGTAATAGTGTTATTAATAAACTCTGGGGATTGACTCTGATTCCTGTTATTTCTCTCTCTGATCCCCAGGCTGGATGATGTCGGTCTCACAGATTCTTGTGCCGAGGATCTCGCCTCCGCTCTCAGTGCAAACCGCTCACTGACGGATCTGAACCTGAGTGAGAATAAACTGGGAGATTCAGGAGTGAAACTAGTGTCTGCGGCTCTGAGGAACCCGGACTGTAAAATACAGAAACTGTAGTAAGTACCAGACTGTGTGAGATTGTGTTTATAATAACTGGATGTCTGACACTGAACATTATTATTAGTATCATTAATAGTGTTATTAATAAACTCTGGGGATTGACTCTGATTCCTGTCATTTCTCTCTCTGATCCACAGTCTATGGTTTGTCGGTCTCACAGATTCTGGTGCCGGGGATCTCGCCTCCGCTCTCAGTACAATCCGCGCACTGACGGATCTGAACCTGAGTGATAATAAACTGGGAGATTCAGGAGTGAAACTAGTGTCTGCGGCTCTGAGGAACCCGGACTGTAAAATACAGAAACTGGGGTAAGTACCAGACTGTGTGAGATTGTGTTTATAATAACTGGATGTCTGACACTGAACATTATTATTAGTATCAGTAATAGTGTTATTAATAAACTCTGGGGATTGACTCTGACTCCTGTTATTTCTCTCTCTGATCCCAGGCTACGGTCTGTCGGTCTCACAGATTCTTGTGCCGAGGATCTCGCCTCCGCTCTCAGTGCAAACCGCTCACTGACGGATCTGAACCTGAACCTCAATGAACTGGGAGATTCAGGAGTGAAACTCGTGTCTGCGGCTCTGAGGAACCCGGACTGTAAAATACAGAAACTGGGGTAAGTACCAGACTGTGTGAGATTGTGTTTATAATAACTGGATGTCTGACACTGAACATTATTATTAGTATCAGTAATAGTGTTATTAATATACTCTGGGGATTGACTCTGATTCCTGTTATTTCTCTCTCTGATCCCAGTCTACGGTCTGTCGGTCTCACAGATTCTTGTACCGAGGATCTCGTCTCCGCTCTCAGTACAATCCGCTCACTGACGGATCTGACACTGGGATTTAACTCCTTCACAGACCGATCTGTCCCCGCTCTCCGCCGCCTCACACTGACATGCCGGAGTCTGGAGCGGATCGAGTGAGTGTTTGTGTTAATGTTTAATGTAATAAATAAAATATCAATGGGATTCAGTCACTGTGGGTAATATTTGTCTGTAATTATTATTGAAATATTAACCCCAGTCTCGCGGTTATTTACACTGATGTTCAATCTGTTTATTTCCTGTTTAATCTTTAATCTGTTTCAGGCTGGCGAGGAATCAGTTCAGTTCATCCGGAGAGAAACAGCTGAGGGCGCTGCAGGGAACAAGACCCGGATTGAGAGTGGGCTTTGAGAGTGATTATCCGTTATTTGAGTTTAATTTAATGTAAGGGTTTCCCGCTCGAGCTGATCGCGTCATCACCCATTGTGATGTCAGAGGCCCAGCCACAGGGTCAGGTGACTCAGCCGCTGCCAGGCTGCAGCCCTTTCAAAATGGATGTGAGACTGAGTGTGAGTTTCTGCAAATTGCAGGGTCTGTCTGAGTGTGTCTGTATGTGTGTGAGTGTGAGTTTCTGCAAATTGCAGAGTCTGTCTGAGTGTCTGTATGTGTGTGAGTGAGAGTTTCTGCAAATTGCAGAGTCTGTCTGAGTGTCTGTATGTGAGTGAGTGTGAGTTTCTGCAAATTGCAGGGTCTGTCTGAGTGTGTCTGTATGTGAGTGAGTGTGAGTTTCTGCAAATTGCAGGGTCTGTGTGAGTGTGTCTGTATGTGTGTGAGTGTGAGTTTCTGCAAATTGCAGAGTCTGTCTGAGTGTCTGTATGTGAGTGAGTGTGAGTTTCTGCAAATTGCAGGGTCTGTCTGAGTGTGTCTGTATGTGTGTGAGTGTGAGTTTCTGCAAATTGCAGAGTCTGCGAGAGTGTGTCTGTATGTGTGTGAGTGTGAGTTTCTGCAAATTGCAGCGTCTGTGTGAGTGTGTCTGTATGTGAGTGAGTGTGAGTTTCTGTAAATTGCAGAGTCTGTCTGAGTGTGTCTGTATGTAATTTTGATTTTAATCTTCCAACTCGGGAAACATCCCTCTGCAGGCTGGCCAGGCTGTGAGTTTGTGTGACAAGGCAGGCTGGCAGGCAGAGAGAGCAATCAAGACAACATGCAGAATAAAAGACTGAAAACTGTCTGTTTGCTATTAAACTGCCAAACAGAGCAGAGCTATGAAAGAAATCAACTTTCTTTCATTGCTGACAGTGATTTGTGGCGATTTTGCAGGCTGGCTCTGTGTGTGAGTGTGTGTATGTGTGTGTGTGTGTGTGTGTGAGTGTGTGACAGAGAGAGAGACAGACAGCAAAAGCTGGTGTATACTATCGAAGTTTCGACTTCTGAGTGAGATTCTTTAAACAATATCGTCAAAGAAGGCTTTATTATTATATTTTACTTGCAAGGAGAATGCAACCATAGCCAAATAGCTACGACTGCAGACTGAAAAAATTACAGAAAATGGAAGATCTTATACACTGAAACACAAGCTTCCCATATCACATGACATGTTGTTTAAGGTAAGCTAAGTTAAAAGTTAAAAAAACATAATAAATGCCTTACAATGAGACTAGCTACTCTCTACATAAGGGAGTCTGTCTATCTGTTCTTCTCTCACCAAGGCCAAGGCGGCTGGTTGTTTACTTCACTAGCCCTTGGTTATCTCAATTTAATTAGAAGAAGCCTGTTGACTTTCTGTGCTGGCAGACTTTGCTGACAGCAGAGTCTGAAACTTTAAATTTATTTTCATGAGAAGCAGAACAACGAATTCTTGCTTTCCAAACAAGTCAGAGTCGGCCATTTTGTATCACTCTTTGTGTCTAGGAAGCCATTTTGTCCGAGACAAAATCTGCACTTCCACAGTATGTCGGGCTTGTCTGTGTTCAAGTTATCTGTCATGTGCATTGGTACTGCATCTCTTTTCTGAAAAAAACAGAAAGTATATACCAGTATATCATACTGATTTAATTCCAGACTACGCTGTGGTGGGATCTTACTTTGCCTTTCATTCAAGAATTTTGTAAGAACCAAATCTACATATACATCAAGCCATTTCATATTTTTCTGTACTGGACTTTATAGGGGAATGTTTGTGAAGTGTTTCATGGCACATCCTGCTGTGGGATCATACTCTCCCCATGAGCCCAACCCAAACAAGACAAGACATTTGTTAAAAATAAGTATATATGTTATTTTTTAAAATTATTTTCAGAATAATCCATTTGATTTTTTCTGGACTGGGCTTTATTGGGGAATGTGCCTGGGATATTTTCAGAGCAAAAGCTGCTGTGCGATCTTTCCATTCATTTTATTACACTCCAGGCAAACCACAGACAGGCAAACATTTAATTAACAGAAGTGAAGTATATATATTATTTATTCTTGATTGTATTTACTTCTTTTCACCCTCCCGGGCTTTCATTTCCTCTCGGGGACCTGGATTTCTTGGGCCTCGGCTTCACATCGTCCTGTTTGTTTGTCCTCGTCAAATATGGACGCACAGCCAGGAATGGACATCATAAAAAAATGACAATCCCAGGCTCCACATCTTTCAAAATGGATGTGTGTTTGTGAGGCTGAGTTTCTGCAAATTGCAGAGACTGTGTAAGTGTGCCTGTAAGTGAGTGGATGTCTGTGGGTTTCTGTAAATTGCAGAGTGTGTGAGTGTGTGAGTGTTACTGTAAATTTTAGTTCAATGTGGGTGGGAGGGAGACTGTGTGAGTGAGAGACAGACAGACAGTCAGTGAGAGCGAGAAAGACATGAAATCAAAAGACAAGTAGCAGATTAGAAAGCCTGTTTCTGTAGGCCACAAAGTGAAAAGATAAGATACTGAAAAGTGTCTTTTTGGTTTTTATCTTCCAACACGGCAGTCATCCCTCTGCAGGCTGGCCAGGCTGTGAGTGTGTGTGAGAGAGGGAGAGAGAGGGCAAAAGCTGGTGTTTGTAGGAGATGTGGTCTGCTGTCTTATTACCTGCTGTTGTTGTATTAAACCCTATTGATTTCATTCTGGCCTGGTCCACATGTAATGCTGTTGTGTATCACTTCATTGCACTTTATTTCATTTCACTTCACTTCAAGACCGACAGTCAGTCAGTGAGAAATTGTAAAATGTCTTTGTGGACTGTCTGACAATAAAAGCTGCTCTGGGATCTTTGCATTCTTTTTATTCCACACTACTAAAATCAAGAAAAGGGCTGGCAGGCTGGCAAGCAGTGAGAGAGACACATGGAATCAAGACAACATGCAGAATAGAAATAAAAACAGAAAATGCTGGAAATACTCAGTATGTTAGGCAGCATCAGTGGAGATACAGAGAAACAGAGTAAATGTTTCAGCTCGATGACCTTTCATCAGAACCTTTCCAGAATCTGACAAAAGGTAATCGAGCTGAAACATGAACTCGGTTTCTCTCTCTCTCCACAGATGCTGCCTTACCTGCTGAGTATTTCCAAAACTTTCTGTTTTTATTTCAGTTTTCCCACTTCCACAGGATTTGCATTAGATGCAGAATAGAAAGCCCATTTCGGTAGGCCACAAACTGAAAAGATAAAATACTGAAAACTGTCTGTTTATTTTTAAACAGCCAAACAGAGCAGAGCAATGATAGAAATCAACTTTCTTTCATTGCTGACAGTGATTTGTGGCAATTTTGGAGGGCTGGCCTGTGTGTGTGTGTGTGTGTGTGTGAGAAAGAGAGACAGACAGCAAAAGCTTGTGTGTATGCACGGCTTGTCTGTGTTCAAGTTATCTGCTGTGTTCATTGGTACTGCATCTCATGTCTGAAAAAAACAGAAAGTTTAATCCATTAGATCATATTGATTTAATTCCAGACTGCGCTGTTGCGGGATCTTACTTTGCCTTTCTTTCAAGAATTTTGTAAAAAGCAATTCTACATATATACATGCCATTTGATATTTTAATGGACTGGACTTTATAGGGGAATGTTTGTGGAGTGTTTCATGGCACATCCTGCTGTGGGATCTTACTCTCCCCTTCAGCCCAACCCAAACAAGACAAGACATTTGTTAAAAAAAATGTATATATTGTGGTGGATCACCACCTAAAATGGGCATAATCCACTCTTCCGTCTGTGGACAAATTTCCGGCACCTTACCTTTTAAGGCAGAAGGGGGCGGGGCCTCAGGTTTTACCCAGAGGATTCTGGGAGATTTTCAGTCTGCCATTTTGTGCCATGCTGTGTTAAAAAGTCTCTTGTTTAACACAAATGGATTCAGCCTTAATTCATGTTTCGCGGCAGCCTCAACATTGGTGACCCCGACATTCAGAACGTATTCTGAGCACCGCAATGGTGGACACGAATGCAGTTTCCATGAAACTGCCGGAGTTTTGGGAAAACCAGCCCAAAGCCTGGTTTCTCCAAGCTGAATCTCGCTTTCGGCTGCGAAATATCACCACAGATGGGATGAAGTACGACTATCTCGTCACATCACTCGGTAGCGCCGCAGTTTCCAAGGTTTGGACAACGCTGCAGAACCCACCAGAGGAAGGCAAGTACGCACATCTCAGGACAGCGCTCCTTAAAAAATTTATGGCCTCGGAATATCAGCGAAACTGCCACCTTCTCAGCATCCGCCCAGCGATCAGGGCGTCCGGCCTCACGAACCTGGAAGCCCTGGCCGATGAGGCCGACAAGCTGCTGTCCGCTCACTCCAGCCGCGACGTCACTCTGGACCTGGCAGCCAATGCCTGGGCGCGCCCCTCACCATCCAGCATGCGGCCACAAGGGCCTGTCACCGGGCCCACGGGGCCTGCATGCCCCACTCACCCGGGCCACTGTTACTACCATGCACGGTTCGGCGCCAGGGCAAAACGGTGCACACCTTCCTGCTCTTTCAAGTCCGCCCCCGTTCCAGCCCCCACGATGGCCGTGGGCCACGCGGGCTCCCTGCTGTTCATCACGGATGACAAAACCGGCCGCCGGTTCCTGTGTGACACTGGGGCTCAGCACAGCATCATCCCGGCCTCCTCCCTCGACATCCAAAAGGGCGAATGAGGACCGGCGCTGGCTGCTGCTAACGGCTTGGAAATCCAGACGTATGGCACCCAGACAGTCACCCTCGACCTCGCTGGTCACCGCTACCGATGGGAGTTCATCACTGCCAAGGTGCTCTCCCCACTCATCGGCACAGATTTCCTGTGCGCCCATGGCCTACTGCTAGACATCCGTCGTCACCGCCTCATAGACATGAACACCATGTCCCCATCCTGGGCGCCATGGCCCCCCGTCAACCCACCGACATGGCGTCACAGTGCCACGCCCAGGCCATGGATGACTACTCGGCACTCCTGGACGAATTCCCGGCTCTTACCAATCCGACCTCCGCGGAAGCCGCCTAACACGGGGTGAAACACTTCATTCCCACCACAGGCCCCCAGTGTACGCCCACACCCGCAGGCTGGACCCGGCCAAACTGGAGATCGCGCGGACCGAGTTTGCCACCATGGAACAGCTCGGCATCATCCCCCGCTCCAACAGTCCCTGGGCCTCCCCACTCCAAATCGCCCCAAACCAGGTGGAGGTTGGCGCCCCTGCGGGGATTACCGCCGCCTCAATGATGCCACCACCGCTGATCGGTACCCCGTGCCGCACATTCAGGACTTCTCGGCTAGACTGGCCGGCCGCTCATTATTTTCCAAGGTCGACCTGGTGCGCGGCAACCACCAAGTCCCCGTCCACCCCGCGGACGTCCCCAAGACGGCCGTAATCATCCCCTTCGGCCTGGTCGAGTTCCTGCGGATGCCCTTCGGCCTCAAAAACGCGACCCAGGCATTCCAACGGCTCATGGACTCGGTCTTTCGGGACCTGAAGTTCCTGTTCGTCTACCTGGACGACATCCTGGTAGACATTTCCTCCAAGCAGGAACGCCTCGAACACCTTTACATCTTGTTCAGGCGCCTCAGCGACCATGGGCTCATCCTCAGCCCAGCCAAATGCCAGTTCGGCCTGGACAAGATCGACTTCCTCGGCCACCACTTCACCCATGCTGAGGCCATTCCCCTGTCCACCAAGGTGCAGGCCGTCCAACAATTTCCCCGCCCCACCACCATCAAAGGCCTCCAGGAGTTCCTCGGGATGGTGAATTTCTATAACCGCTTCATCCCCAAAGCGGCGTCCCTCATGAGGCCCCTGTATGAAACCCTCTGGGGCAGGAGCGGCAAGATGGCGGTCGAATGGACGGCAGAGGCGTCCGCCGCCTTCGATTCCACCAAGACCACGCTCACCAACAATACCCTGCTCGCGCACCCACGGCCCAATGCCAGGGTAGCGCTCACCACGCACGCCTCCGACCACGCGGTCGATGCCGTGTATGAGCAGTGGGTCGACGGCGCCTGGCAACCACTTGCCTTCTTCAACCGCCATCTACGGCCCCCCGGAGGTCAACTACAGCACCTTCGACAGCGAGCTCCTCGCGCTGTACCTGGCGGTCCGCCATTTCCGGTTTTTGCTTGAGGGCCACCCCTTCACTGCATTTGTCGACCACAAGCCCCTGACATTCGCAATGGCAAAGACAACCGACCCCTGGTCCGCCAGGCAGCAGCGCCAGCTCGCGGCAGTGTCCAAGTTCACCACGGACATCCAACACGTCTCCGGCCGAGACAATGTGGTAGCCGACTGCATCTCCCGCCCCGCCATCCATGCCGCACACCTGGCAGTCGACTACGCTCAACTCGCAGCAGACCAGATCACCGACCCTGATCTGCTCTCCGCACCTACCGACCTACCAGGGCTATGCTTGGCCGACGTCTCCTGTGGCCCGACCGCAGTCACGGTCAAGTGCGACATGTCCCTATGTCAACCTCGGCCCATCGTCCCAGTGTCCTGCCGCCGCCGGGTATTCGAGATTCTCCACAACCTCTCCCACCCCGGCGCCCACGCTTCCATCAAATTGGTAGCCAACTGCTTTGTCTGGCGCGGCCTTTGCAAGGATGTGCGTACTTGGGCCAACTCCTGCCTAGCCTGCCAAAGGACCAAGTTGCAGCAACACACGAAAGCACCCCTCGAGGAGTTTACCTTCCCTTTGCGTAGATTCGACCATATCCACGTGGACGTCGTCGGGTTCCTGCCGCCATCGCAAGGCCACACGCACTTGCTGACGATCGTTGACCAGACCACACACTGGCCTGAGGCAATTCCACTGACCTCTACCACCACCGCCGACATCACCAGAGCCTTCGTCAGCACCTGGGTCGCACGGTTTGGCGTCCCCTCCGACATGACGTTGGACAGAGGTCCGCAATTTACCTCTGAACCCTGGACCGCCGTCGCACGCAGTCTCGGGGTGACCATTCACCGCACCACAGAGCACCACCCCCAAGACAATGGACTGTGTGAGCGTTTCCACAGATCTTTGAAGGCATCTCTTCAAGCCAGCCTCCAGGACGGCACCTGGACTGACCGACTCCCGTGGGTCCTCCTCGGCCTGCACACCACGGTTAAAGAAGACCTCCACGCATTGGCACCAGAGCTCGTGTACGGTCAACCGCTGCGTGTACCCAGCGAGTTCCTGCCCACCGCCACGACACCCTGGTCAGCCGACCAGCAATGCCATAACTTCGCCTCACCGGCGCTGCAGTTCGCCCCGGTGCCCATTGCCCGACACGGCAAATCCACCTCACACGTCCCACTAAGCCTGCACCAGGCACTGTTTGTTTTCGTCCGGCACGACGCCCACCGTGGACCCCTTCAACCCCCGTACGACGGGCCCTACAAGGTGCTACAGGTCGGGGACAAAGTTTTCACCCTGCAAGTGGGCGACAGGACCGAAAAAGTGTCGGTTGACCGACTCAAGCCAGCACACTTGGAGCCCTGTGAGCAGGTCCCTGTAGCCCGTCCACCGCCAAGCAGCCGACCTGCCCTCAAGTCGGTTCACCCGGCTGCTCCACACCCGGCCATTCCACATCCACCAGCGTCCTACAAGAGCCGCTCCGGCCGGCCCATCAGTCCACCGTACCGTCTCGTCCACACCTCCTAAGCGGATTCTGGGGGGAGCAGTGTGGCGGATCGCCACCTAAATGGGTGCAATCCACTTTTCCGTCCGTTGACAATAAATCGGGCACCTTGCCTTTAAGGCGCATGCTGCCTTTAAGGCATGAAAAAAAGAGTGGGCGTCGCCCTCAGTGTGAACTTAAAAAGAGCGTGCATCGCCTTCAACCAGTAGGGTTTTGCAGAGAGAAGTTGTAGCAGCCATTTTGCTCCAGTCTGTAATTAAAAGCCATCTGCTCCACATATTGACTCGGCCACAATTCGTGCTTCAACTCCGTGGTTTATAGTTTCTAAGCTCTCTGTGGTTTAGCGGAGACTGTTGGTGAACCAGGGCCCTTAAGTATATCATTTAACTGCAGTGTAATTGGAGGGTTTGATTTGATTGAATTGAATTTGAATTAATTAAAGTGTAAGTCATGGCAGGAGAGCTCGGCCCCATGGTATGCTTCTCCTGCGCTATGTGGGAATTCAGGGAGACTTCCTGTGCCCCTGACAAACATGTGTGCTGGAAGTGTATCCAGCTACAGCTACTGGCAGACCGCATTACGGATCTGGAGCTGCGATTGGCTACATACTGGACCATTCGCGATGCTGAGGACATCGTTGATATCACGTTTGAGCATTTGGTCACACCGAATGCAAAGGATGCACAGGCAGAAAGGGAATGTGTGAGAAACAAACAGAGTAGCAGGCACAGGCAGGTAGTGCAGGAGTCCCCTGTGGACATCACCCTCTCAAACAGATATACCACTTTGAATACTTTTGGCGGGATGGCTTATCAGAGGAAGGCGGCAACAGCCAACTTCCTGGCACCAGGGGTGGCTCTGCTGCACAGGACTGGAGGAAAAAGAGGGGTAGAGCTATAGTGAAAAGGGGATTCTATTGTAAGGGGAATAGATAGGCGTTTCTGCGACCGCAATCGAGACTCCAGGATGGTGTGTTGCCTCCCTGGTGCAAGGGTCAAGGATGTCTCAGAGCAGCTGCAGAACATTTTGGAAGGGGAGGGTGAACAGCCAGTTATCGTGGTGCATATAGTTACCAACGATATAGGTAAAAAAGGGGATGCGATCCTAAACGCTGAATCTGGGGAGTTAGGAACTAAATTAAAAAATAATACCTCAAAGGTAGTAATCTCCGGATTGCTACCAGTGCCACGTGCTATTCAGAGTAGAAATAGAAGGATATTTCAGATGAATACGTGGCTAGAGGAATGGTGCAAGGGGGAGGGATTCAAATTACTGGGACATTGGAACCGGTTCTGGGGGAGCTGGGACCATTACAAACCGGATGGTTTGCATCTGGGCAGGGCAGGGACCGATGTCCTAGGGGGAGTGTTTGCTAGTGCTCTGGGGGAGGGTTTTAACTAAAATGGCAGGGGGTTGGTGAAACTGAGCAGGGAGACAGAGGAAAGGGAAACAAGGGTAAAAGCAAAAGATAGGAAGGAGAAAAACAAAGGTGGCAGTCAGAGAAATCAACGGTTTAAATCAAACATGGCCAGAGTAAATAATAATTCTAATATGTCTAAGAGCATAAAAAAAACAAGCCTGAATGCTTTGTGTCTTAATGCGAGTAGCATTCGGAATAAGGTGGATGAATTCGCTGTGCAAATAGAGGTAAACAAAAATGATTTGATTGGGATTACGGAAACATGGCTCCAGGGTGGCCAAGGCTCGAAACTCAACATCCAGGGGTATTCAATATTCAGAAAAGATAGGCAAAAAGGAAAAGGAGGTGGTGTAGCATTGCTGGTTAAAGAGGGGATTAACACAATTGTAAGGAAGGATATTAGCTCTGATGATGTGGAATCTGTATGGGTAGAATTGAGAAATAATATGGGGCAGAAAACGTTAGTGGGAGTGGTATATAGACCTCCAAACAGTAATGCTGAGGTTGGGGACACATTACAAGGGAAAATAGAGAAGCGTGCAATAAGGGCACAGCAGTCATCATGAGTGACTTCAATCTACATATAGATTGGGCTAACCAAATCAGTAACAATACTGTGGAGGAGCAATTCCTAGAGTGTATACGGGATTGTTTCTTCGACCAATATGTCGAGGAACCAACTAGAAATCAGGCCATCTTAGACTGGGTATTATGTAATGAGAAAGGATTAATTAGCAATCTTGTTGTGCGAGGCCCCTTGGGGAGGAGCGATCATAATATGATGGAATTCTTCATTAAATGGAGAGTGAAGTACTTGACACAGAGACTAGGGTCCTGAATTTAAATAAAGGAAACTATGCTGGTATGAGGCGCGAGTTGGCTAGGATGGATTGGGGAATGTTACGTAAAGGGTTGACCGTGGACAGGCAATGGCAAACATTTAAAGATCGCATGAACGAACTACAGAATTTGTTCATCCCTGTTTGGCATAAAAATAAAACAAAAAAGGTGACCCAATAGTGGCCAACAAGGGAAATTAGGGATAGCATAATATCCAAGGAGAGGACATATAAATTGGCCAGACAAATTAGCAAACCTGAGGATTGTGAGCAGTTTAGGATTCAGGAAAGGAGAACAAAGGGATTAATTAAGAGGGGGGAAATAGAATATGAGAGTAAGCTTTCAAGGATCATAAAAACTGACTGTAAAAGCTTCCATAGATATGTGAAGAGAAAAATATTGTTGAAGTCAAGCGTCGGTCCCTTGCAGTCAGAATCAGGGGAATTTCTAATGGGGAACAAAGAAATGGCTGATGAATTAAATACATACTTTGGTTCTGTCTTCACAAAGGAGGATACAAATAAACTCCCAGAGATGTCGGGGAACATAGGGTCTAATGTGAAGGAGGCATTGAATTAAATCAGAATTTGTAGGGAAATGGTGTTAGGGAAATTGACGGAATTGAAGACCGATAAATCCCCATGGCCTGATAATTTACATCCTAGGGTACTTAAGGAAGTGACCCTAGAAATAGTAGATGCATTGCTGGTCATCTTTCAAAATTCTATAGACTCTGGAACAGTTCCCATGGATTGGAGGGTTGCTAATGTAACCATACTATTTAAAAAAGGTGGTAGAGAAAAAAAGGGGAATTTTCGCCAGACATCGGTAGTGGGAAAAATGCTAGAGTCCATTATAAAAGATACAATAGCAGAGCACTTGGAAAACAGTGACAGGATCGGACAAAGTCAACATGGATTTACAAAAGGGAAATCATACCTCACTAATCTACTGGAATTTTTGGAGGAAGTAACTGGTAGAATAGATCAGCAGAACCAGTGGATGTGGTGTTTTTGGACATTCAGAAGGCTTTCGATAAGGTCCCGCATAAGAGATTAGCGTGCAAAGTTAAAGCACATGGGATTGGGGGTAAGGTACTGATTTGGATAGAGAACTGGTTGGCAGAAAGGAAGCACAGAGTTGAAATTAATGGTTCTTTTTTCCGAGTGGCAGGCAGTGACTAGTGAGGTACCACAGGGATCGGTGCTAGGACACCAGCTGTTCACAATATATATTAATGATCTAGACGAGGGAACTAGATGTGATATCTCTAAGTTTTCAGACGACACAAAGCTGAGTGGGCGTGTGTGCTGTGAGGAGGATGCAGAGAAAACCAGTGTGATTTGGAAAGGCTGGGTGATTGGGCAGATGCATGGCAGATGCAGTATAATGTGAATAAATGCGAGGTTATCCACTTTAGTGCCAAAAACAGGAAGACAGATTATTATCTGAATGGAAATAGATTGGGAAAGGGGGATGTGCAACGTGATCTGGGAGTTCTTGTGCACCAAACGCTGAAGGTAAGCATGCAGGTGCAGCATGCGGTTAAGAAGGCAAATGGTATTTTGACCTTCATAGCGAAAAGATTCGAGTACAGGAGCAAGGATGTCTTGCTGCAGTTGTACAAGGCCTTGGTGAGATCACACCTTGAGTATTGTGTGCAGTTTTGCTGGCCTTATCTGAGGAAGGATGTTCTTGCCATGGAGGGAGTGCAGCGAAGATTTACCAGACTGATACCTGGGATGGCAGGAATGACTTATGAAGAGAGATTGGGTCGATTAGGCTTATATTCGCTAGAGTTTAGAAGAATGAGAGGGGATGTCATTGAAACTTATAAATTTCTAACAGGACTAGACAGATAGATGCAGGAAGGATGTTCCCGATGGTCAGGGAGTCCAGAACCAGGGGTCACAGTCTAAGGATAAGAGGTAAGCCATTTAGGACTGAGATGAGGAGGAATTTCTTCACCCAGAGAGTGGTGAACCTGTGGAATTCTCTACCACAAAAGGCAGTTGAGTCCAATTCTTTATTATATTCAAGAAGCAGATATATATATATTTCTTAAAGTTAAAGGGATCAAGGGATATGGGGAGAAAGCAGGGACAGGGTACTGAATTTGGTTGATCAGCCATGATCTCATTAAATGGCGGAGCAGGCTCGAGGGGCCGAATGGCCTACTCCTGCTCCTATCTTCTATGCTTCTATGTCCCAATTTCACCTTCACTCTGCTCAGTCACCGTTGCACCTGCACCCAGCCCGATCCCTATTGCACCTTCACCCCGCCCACTTCCATTGAACCCTCAGCCTACCCAGTCCCTTTTGCACCAGTTAATATTGCTTTGTCAGTGGACGGGACAGCCGCCAATGGTGGAGCGAGTAAAATCCAGGATTCCCAAGTGGCCAGAATTGGAGGAGGGCAGAGACCTCAGCGGCGTGTAGGGCTGAAAGAAGCTACAAAGATAGGAGGGAGCGAGGCCAGGGTGAGATTTGAAAACAAGAATGTGAATATTAAAATCTAGGCGTTGCCGGACCGGGAGCCAATGTAAATCAGCGAGCTCAGGTGATCCTGGGTGAACGGGCCATGGTGCGAGTTGGGATACGGGCAGCAGAGTTTTGGATGAGCTCAAATTTAAGGAGGTTGGAAGATGAAAGGCCGGCCAGGACAGAGTTGGAGTAATCAATACTAGAGGCCACAGTGGCACAGATGAGGGGGTTAGCAGCAGTTGAGCTGAGGCAGGGACTGAGTCTGGTGATGTTACGGAGGTGGAAGTAGGCAGTCTTTGTGATGGAGCAGATATGTGATCGGAAGCTCATCTCGGGGGTCAATAACAACTTGAAATTTCACTCAAAACAACTTTAAAAATGATGGTTTTACTGTGTCTCTGAGTGGAAACAAGTCTCATTGATCTTTGTATCTTTTGCAGTTAACTTGGTGGCGATTGTGATCCTGTCCCGAGGAAAGTGCGGTCTCTCCAAATGTATCACTCGCTACCTGGTGGCCATGGCAACGGCCGATCTACTGGTTGTTTGTACGGAAGTAATATTAAGATGCATTGTTGAAGTTTATTTCCCAGTTTCGTTCTTGCCCATTACCCCCGTGTGCTGTCTGAATATAGTCCTGCTTTGTGCAGCCACGGCGGCCTCGGTCTGGTTCACAGTGGTTTTCACCTTCGATCGGTTTGTGACCATTTGTTGTCAGAAGCTGAAAACAAAATGTTGCAGCGAGAAAACGGCAGCTGTTGTTATCGGGTTGGTGAGTGCGCTGAGCTGTTTAACAAACATTCCCTGGTACTTTGTATTTGAACCTGAATATATAATGGAGAAGGTACCTCAGCGTTGTGTCTGGAAACCGAGCTTTTTTACTACACCCGCGTGGGCAGCGTTTGACGTCTTTCATCTTTTATTTTAACCCCTTGTGTCCCATTCGATCTGATTTTGTTGCTCAATGTTCTCACCGCTAGACACATTTTAATATCCAGTAGAGTCCGCAGGGGACTCCGGGGCCGCAACAATGGAGAGAATCACAAGGATCCAGAGATGGAAAACCGAAGGAAATCCATCGTTTTGCTCTTCATTATATCGGGCAGTTTTATATTGTTATGGACGACCATTGTTGTTTATATTCTAGCTCTCCATATAATGATCATTTAGTATTATATTGTTAATGACATGGGATTGGTGGGATTCATGTTTCAGGTTCTCAATTGCTGCACAAACACGTTTATTTATGTGCTGACCCAGGATAAATTCAGAGAGGAGCTAAAGAATGGGGTGTAATATCAACTGAATTTAAATGCAAAGTTATTTAAATAATAGAATTAGCTGAAATCTATCCACACAATGTTTATCAGCGATTGCAATAAAGAACAAAAAGTGTCCAATGGATCGATCGATATTGCTATAATACTTTAAGCAACGTTGTAAAATGCTGGTTAATATAATATCTTCCTCTTAACACACTGTGCTATAAATCGTCACATTTATGATTTTTATGCTAAATGTTGTTCTGTTATTAACTGTTAAAATTAAAATAAGCGCAGACTGAACACCCCCAGGCGATTATTAGCGTTACATGCGATGATTGATTGGATGGATTTAGGGTCCGCTGGAAGGATGATGCAGCATCGTGCATCATTAGAACAATTGTTCCCATCAGAAGAGAACCGTCGCTCATCAACACCTGAAACATCTCTAACTAACACAATAAAAATATAACTTTCTAACAACTGTAAATCCCCAGATTGTCTCTTCTCGCCTACATTATCCTCAGCGGCTGATATACTGCCTAAATGGAGCTGAAAATCGCTCACCACCACTCTGTGTCACTCCGCCAATAACCAGTCTGCCTCTCCAAGAGAACCTTCATTGAATGGTGTGACCGGTCAGTATTCGCGCCCCCTGGCGGCAGTGCGCGTCTGTGGGTGACGTCGCTGATGCTGCGACAGTTGAAAGTTTCAAGATAACAATTACATTTCTGTAGTAAGTGCTCCTGCGCGTACCGAACCCTGAATTTAAATAGTCTTAAAGTCAAGGCTTGCTCGCTGCAATCAGGAAACGTACCACACAGTTTCTACGTTCGCTCCAATGTGAGGAAGACCAAGAATGTCATGATCCAGCGCCATAGAAAGTGATCTTGTTAGTGATTGCTATTTCCAGCAAGTTGCTCATGCGGGAATAATTTTCCGGACCTTACCAGGCCAGGGAAAATATACTGTACACAAGCATGGCCCATAAGCCAATTGCAGCCACTTTCCTCTCACCGCATCAAACAATATCTGAAACTTACTGCCTTACGGCGTTCCACAACATCTCAGACACTTCCTTCACCAGCAACTCTTATTTTCCTAATATTTGAAAACACTAAGACGCAGTTGAAGGTTCTTGTGATAGATATTCCATTAACAATACATGTTTTCACCGAATGAATGCGCTATGAATCCAGAGTTGTACCATGTATAATTCTGGATCAGTTTCACTCGAGCAAATTTCTTCTAACATGAGAACTAGTCTACAAGCAAAGACAAGGAAGAATTAAGCTCAATTCCCTTGGGTTGTGCTGTAAATCTTCACCCACCAAATCAGATGCCCCTGCCCCGCTCGATGAGGCAAGAGGCCGATGTTAAAAGTGGAAACAATAGGAGCTAACAAGGAGAGGTTCTTAAACGTCTAATCCCAGGTATCTCAGAATCATTAATTTTGTCAAATATGTAATAAAAGTTAAAAATACACTTAAAATGGAATAGTTACAACTCAACATTGCTGGTTCATTTGAGGGACTCAAACGCCTCACAATTCCATGTTCGGTATACAAGTTTAATCAGATTTTTGTGTTATTCTTTATGGGATGTGGACGGCGCTGGTAAGCCAGCATTTACTGCACATCCCTAATTGGATTTCAGAAGGTGGTGAAGAGCCACCTTCTGGAACCGCTGCCGTCCGTGTGGTGGAGGTACTCCCACAGTGCTGTTAGGGAGGGAGTACCAGGATTTTGACCCAGCGACGATGAAGGATCGGCGATATACTTCTAAGTGACTATGTGATTGGTTGTGGTGGTGTTCCCATGAACCTAATGCCCTTGCCCTTCTAACTGGAAGAGGTCGCGGTTTTGTGAGGTGCTGCCGAAGAAGACTTGGCAAGGTGCTGCAGTGCATCTTTTCGATGGTACACACTGCAACCACGGTACGCCGGTGGTGGAGGGAGTGAATATTTAAGTGGTGGATGGGTTCCCAATCAAGCGGGCTGCTTTGTCCTGGATGGTGTCGAGCTTCTTGAGTGTTGTTGGAGCTGCACTCATCCAGGCAATTGGAGAGTATTCCATCAAACTCTTTACTTGTGCCTTGTAGATGGTGGAAAGGCTTTGGGGACTCAGGAGGTGAGACAATCGCCGCAGAATACCCAGCCTCTGACCTGCTCTTTTTGCCACAGTATTTATGTGGCTGGTCCTGTTAAGTTTCTGGTCAATGGTGATCCCCAGGATGTTGAAGGTGGGGGATTCAGCGATGGTAATACCGTTGAATGTCAACGGGATATGGTTGGACTCTCGCTTGTTGGAGATCTAATCGAATCATATGCATCTGTTCAAAACTTCCACTTTTATACCTTTTTCCTCTTACTATTATTGAGGAATTATTAACAGGGCACTTAGAAAATCATAATAAGATTACGCAGTGTCAATATGGTTTTTTGAAACTTAAATCATGTTTCGCAAATTTATTAGAGTTTTTTGAGGATATATGTAACACATTTGATAAAGGGTAACCAGTGGATGTAGCATATTTGGATTTCTAAAAGGCTTTCGATGAGGTACCACAAAAAAGGTTGCCAAGCCAGCGAAGGGCTCGTTGAGTTGGGGTAATATATTCGCATGGATAGCGGACTGGTTAACGGACATAAAACAGAGAGTAGGGATAAACGTGTCATTTTCCGATTGGCAGGCTGTACCTAGTGGAGTTTCACAAGGATCAGTGCTTGGTCCTCAGCTATTTACCATCTATATCAATGATTTGATGAAGGGACCGAGTGCAATGTTCCAAGTTTGTTGACGGTGCAGAGCTAGGTAGATATGTATGTTGTGAGGTGGACACAGAGAGAATGAAAAGGTATATAAACATTTTAATAGAGTGGGCAATAAGGTGGCAGATGTGAGGATATGTGAGTTTATTGACTTTGGTCGGAAGAATAGAAAAACACATTTTTTTTAACTGATGAGAAACTATTAAATGTTGAGCTTCAGAGAGATTCAGTTGGCCATCGTACAGGAACACAGAAAGTTAGCATGTAGCTACAGAAAGCAACTAGGATGGCAAATGGGGTGTTGGCCTTTATTGCAAGGGGTTGGAGTACAAGAGTAAGGAAGTCTTACTACAATTATACAAAGCTTTGTTGAGATCACACCTGGAGTGATGTGCATGGTTTTGGTCACCTTATCTGAGAAACGACAGAATTTCCTTACAGGTGGTACAACGAAGGTGCACCAGATTGATTCTTGGAATGAGAGGGTTTTCCTATGGGGAGAGATTGAGTCGATTGGGACTATACACTCTGGAGTTCAGAAGAATGAGAGGTTATCTCGTTGAAGCATATAGGAGTCTGAGCGGGATGGACAGGGTAGATGCTGAGAGGTTGTTTGTCCTGGTTGGAGATTCTAGCAGGAGGGGGCATAGTTTCTGTGAATTAAGTCTGAGATGAGGCGGAATTTTTGTAAGCTGAGATAGATAAATATTTGGACTCTAAGGGTAAAAAGGGAAATTGGCATCAGGTGGATAAGTGGAGATGAGGGCAACGATCAGCCATGATCTTATTGAATGGTGGAGCGGGCTCTACGGTCGGATGGCCTACTCTTGCACCTAATTCTTATTTTCTCAGGTGCTTATATTTATGAATGACTCGGTTGAGGGAACAGTGAGCCGTACGTCTAAGTTTTCTGACCACAGTAACTTAGGTGGCAGAGGAAAAAAGGTAGATGCGAGCAAAAAGTTGCAAACCTAATGGAATTTTTTCAAGACGTGACTGAATTACTAAACAGGAGAATGTCTTCGGAAATTACTTTTCTGGACTTTCAGAAGGCCTTTGATAAATTCCCACATAAATTCCCTGTAAGCCTTCCATCAGTTGTGGGCAAAATGCTGGAGTCCATCATTAAGGATGAAATAGCGGAGCACTTAGCAAATGGGGACAGGATAGGACAGAGTCAACATGGATTTACAAAGGGTAAATCGTGCTTGACTAACCTATTGGAATTCTTTGAGGGAGTAACTGGTAAAATAGATGAGGGAGAGCCAGTAGATGTGGTGTACCTGGACTTCCAAAAGGCCTTCGATAAGGTCCCACATAAAAGATTAGCATGGAAAATTGAAGCTCATGGGATAAAGGGGAAAGTATTGACGTGGATAGAGAACTGGCTGTCAGATGGAAAACAGAGAGTTGGAATAAACGGCTCATTTTCTGAATGGCAGGCAGTAACAAGTGGGGTACCACAGGGATCTGTCCTGGGTCCCCAGCTGTTCACAATTTACATTAATGACCTGGATCAGGGAGTCGGATGCAGCATTTCCAAATTTGCAGACGACACCAAACTAGGAGGGGGGGTGGGCTCAGATGAGGAGATCAGGAAGCTCCAGAGCGATTTGGACAGATTGGGGGATTGGGCGGATAAATGGCAGATGCACTATAATGTGGACAAGTGCGAAGTTATCCACCTTGGGTGCAGGAACGGGAGGGCAAATTATTATTTAAATGGCAATAAATTGGGAGAGGGCGAAGTACAGAGAGACCTGGGTGTTCTTGTACACCAGTCACTGAAGGCGAGCATGCAGGTGCAACAGGCGGTCAAGAAGGCAAACGGTATGCTGGCCTTCATAGCAAAAGGGTTGGAATACAGGAACAGGGATACCTTGCTGCAGCTGTACAGGGCACTGGTGAGACCACACCTCGAGTACTGTGTACAGTTTTGGTCGCCTCATCTGAGGAAAGATGTTCTTGCCATGGAGGGGGTGCAGCGGCGATTCACCAGGCTGATACCAGGAATGGCGGGATTGACCTATGAGGAGAGACTATGTAGTTTAGGGATGTACACACTGGAGTTTAGAAGATTGAGAGGGGACCTCATAGAAGTGTATAAAATTCTGACAGGTCTAGAAAGACTAGATGCAGAAGGAATGTTTCCCTTGGCGGGTGAGAACAGAACTAGAGGACATAATTTAAGGATAAGGGCTAAACCATTTAGGACAGAAATGAGGGGAAATTTCTTCACTCAGAGAGTGGTGAACCTGTGGAACTCATTGCCACAGAGGGCAGTGTACGCCAGCTCATTAAATATATTTAAGAGGGAATTAGATATATTTCTACAGGCAAAAGGGGTTAAGGGTTACGGAGAGAAGGCGGGGACGGGATACTGAATTGGAGGATCAGCCATGATCACATTAAATGGCGGAGCAGGCTCGAAGGGCCGGATGGCCTACTCCTGCTCCTATCTTCTATGTATCTATGTATCTATGTATAAGAGATTTTTATTTAAGGTAGAATCCCACGAAAATGAGGACACGTTGTTGACCTGGTTAGGACATTGCTTGTCCGGCAGGAGACAGTGAGTAGGGATAATGGGCAGGTACTCAAATTGCAGAATTTGACTCGCGGTGTCCCGCAGGGATCTGTGTTGGGGCCTCACGTATTCAAAGTATTATTAACGACGTAGATGCTGGCAGAGAAAGTCAGATATCCAACTTTGCCGATGGCACATATATAGACAGCATTGTAGGCAGTGCAGATGAAAACCTAAAGTTCCGATGGGATATTAGTAGATTAAGTGAATGGGCAAAACTGTGACAAATGGATTTCAAAGTAAGCAAATGTGACGTCATTCACTCTGGATCTAAAAAGGATAGAACAGGGTACCTTCTAAATGGTGAAAAGCTAAAAACAGTGGATGTCCAAAGAGACCTGGGGAGGGGGCGTGGTTCCAGGTTCATATATCGTTAAAATGTCAGGAACATGTACAGAAAATAATAAAAATGGCTAATGGAATGCTGGCCTTTATTTCTAGATGACTAGAACACAAGAGGGTAGAGGTTATGCTGCAGTTATGCAAATCCCTAGTTAGACCACACCTGGAGTACGGAGAGCAGTTCTGGGCACCACACCCTAGGAAGGATATACTGGCCTTGGAGGAAGAGCAACATAGGTTTACCAGAATGATACCTGGCATTAAAATATTAAGTTACGTGGAGTGATTACAAAATTAGGGTTGTAATCCCTAGAATTTAGAAGGTTAAGGGGTCATCTGATCGAGGTTTTCAAATATATTAAGGGGAGCAGCTAGGGTACATAGAGATAAAGTATTTCCGCTGGTTTGGGGATTCTAGCACTAGGGGGCATAGTTTAAAATTTCGAGCCAGACATTTCACGAGTGAAATCAGGAAACACTTCTACACTTAAATAAGTATAGAACTCTCTTCTACAAACGGCAATTGATGCTAGACATCTTGTTACTTCAATATCTGTGATTGATAGCTTTCTGTTAACCAAAGGAATGAAGCGATATGGGGTAGAGTGTGGATATGGAGATACCTGGCAGATCAGCCATGAACTCATTAAATGGTGGAATAGGCTCGAGGAGCTGAATGGCCTTTTCCTGTTGCTATGTGCCTAGGTTCCAAACGGATATTTATAGATTAAGTGAGTGGTAGAAGCTGTGGCAGATGTATTTCAATTTGGGCGTCAATTGGAAATTTCAAAACTGTGACTGATAGATTTTTTTTAGATAAGTCTATTCAGGTTTTCGGAGCCAAGGCGGTAGCTTTAGTTAATAGGGATGGAGGAGGTCATGAGTGATTGAAACACAAGAAGAAAAAATAAATAGGAGGCATTGGGGAACCTACATCCAATGTAGATCAGCAAGGAGAGGGCTGATAGCTGAGAGGGTGGATAGGGTACGGGCAGCAGAGTTTTGGACCAACAAGCGTATGGACGGTGGAGAATGGGAGGTCAGCGAGGTTCCCATTGGTATCGGCGAGGCTTGATGTGATAAAGGCATGGATGAGCGTTTCAATATCTGATGGGCTGAGGCAAGAGTGGAGGTGGCAATTCGACTGAGGAGGACGTAGGTGAACGTTGTTATGGAGTGACTAATGGGTATAAAGCATAAATTAGGGTCAAATATGGTGCTGAGATCCAATCTGTGCTAAAGGCCATGGTGGGGATTGGAAATTGTGGCAATATTCAAAGTTTGTAGCTGGAACTAAAGATGATGCCTTTCACCTTGTCAATGTTTGATTAAAAAAAATTAGACTTAACCAAAGGAGGACGTTGGACACGTAGTCTGACCTCACAGGGAGGGGCGGCGAGAGAAGGGATGGAGAGTTAAAGCTGGTGTCGTCAAAGTACATGTAAAAGCTGATCCCATATATGTGAATGCAAGATTAAATGGATAGCATATCAATGAGGAAGTAAAGAGGGGTGGGATAGATCCTTGGCATTCATAAAAGTGAACGGTGCTGCGGGATGTGGAGGGTGGATGGGTGGAGAGAAGATATTCCTGGAGATTCTCTGGCTCCGATCAGGTAGGTAAACATGGAAACAAGCAAGGGAAGTTCCACCAGAAGATAAGCCAGTGACAGACGAATGAAGAGGTGACGGATTGGAGGAGATGACAGTGGTCTGGAGCTGATAAAGGCTTGATTGGGTTTTCAGTGTCAGATGGGCTGAGGCAGGGGCAGAGGGCGGCGATGTTATGGTGGAGGAAGTAGGCGTCTGTTATGTTGGAGAGGAGATGAGGCCGGAAGCTCAGGTCAGGACCGAATAGGGATCAGAGGTTACACAGCATCATATTCAACCTGTTACAACAGCCGGGGTGCGGGATGGAATCGGTGCCAAGGGTCTGGAGTTTGTGGTGGGGCCAAAGGTGGAGGTTCGGTTTTCACCGTATTTAATTGGAGCAAATTGCAGCTGATGCAAAACTGAATGTTACCTCTGATAACACAGAGGAAGTGGAGGGTGGAGAGAAATGATGGAAAGCTGGAGCTGGATGTTGTTAGCAGATATGGGGTAGCTGAACCCATGTCTTTAGATGATGTCGGCAAAGTGCAGAATGTAGATGATGAAGAGGGCGACGAGTGGGCAATGATGGAAAGTTCAGAGACTCGAGAGTTAACGGTGCTGGTGTGGGACGAGAAGCCATTGCTGGAGATGCTCTGGCAATGATCGGACGGTAAGACTGGAACCAAGTGAGGGCAGTCCCACCGAAAGAGGCTAGTGTCAGAGTTATGGAGAGACCACGGATGGGTTTACTGCAGCTTTGCTGGAGAGGGTCCCTGGATTCAATGTACACTACGGGGAGATCGGTAACATTTATAAATTAATCGGCAGGAGTGAACATGATCAATACACTTATCAGAAATCTGTAAATGAAGACGCTCATTATTTTTGGATCAGTGATGTTTGAGCGCAGCATTCGGTCTTCTTTCACAGAGAGGTCTAATTAAGATAATGTCATGGACTTTATGATGTTTTTGTTTTACCCACCGCATTATTTACATCGGAGTCAAAGGTCCTTATGTAATGTGTTTGTTCAAGTGAGTGTTGCTAATAGCAATGATGAGGGGTATAACCGTGTCAGTGGAGACTCTACCCTGGTATAAATCCGGGCCCATTGGAATGGATCAGATCAGAGTGCCTGCCGGAGCTGTGGGTTCCACTCCAACAGAAGTCACTGCCTCTCACAGAAATGGGATATCCAGTAATCTATCAGATAGAAGACATTTACTATCCTGTTCTTGCAGCTGTTGGAGTTCTTGGTAAGCCGTGATCTCAGCTGTCAATGGTGTGAATCGATGTTAATTGTGCTGCTGTACTGGGTAATGTTTTACTCGCTGCATGTTTCGCACAGCCGCCTGTTCAGTTCCAGCAGTGGAATGATGGAATGTCCTCAATCTCTGCTCTTTCTGTCTTGTATCAGCTGCATTATATCTGGAATGATCTGTGTTTATCCAACCCAGAGAATGCTATTAGATTATTGTCTGTACTGCATGAATTTCAATCAGGTTTAACATGAGTCTGGGCAAAGAGCTGATATCAGACAATCAGAAATAACAACAGAAAATGCGGGAAATACTCAGCAGGTCAGACAGCATCAGTACAGAGTGAAACAGAGTTAAAGTTTCAGGCCGATGCTTGTTCCTCAGAACCTGAAAAAGTTGGAGATGTAACAGGTTTTTCAGCAAGTGTAGAGGCAGGGAAAGGGGGCAGGGGAGGAAAGAACAAAAGGGAAGGTCTGTGATAGGATGGAAGGCAGGAGAGATTAAGAGAAAAGGGGATGATGGTACAAGGCAAAAGCAGATGGTAATGGGACAAGTTAAGAAACAAAAGATGACTCGAGCAGAAGTGTAAATGGCAATGGCAGAAAGAGCAAAAGCTGCCACGTAGCAGAGAAAAAAAAGAACAGGGACAGAGGTTATGACCTGATATTGTTGAACTCGATTTTGAGTCCAGAAGGCTGTAAAGTGCCGAATCGAAAGATGAGGTGCTGTTCCTCGAGATTAAGCTGAGCTTCATTGGAACAGTATAAGAGGCCGAGGACGGTGAGGACTGAGTGGGAATGGAGTAGAAAATTAAAGTGACAGGCGACCGGAAGAGCGGGGTCACCCTTACGGACTGAACGGAGGTGTTCCGCAAAGTGGTCACTCAATCTGCGTTTGATCTCTGCAATGTAAAGGAGAACGCATCGTGAGCAGCGAATACAGTATACAAAAATGGAAGAAGTACAAGTAAATCGCTGTTTCACCTGGAATGAGTTTTTGGGACCCTGGACCGTGGGAGAGCTGGTGTTGCACCTTCTGCACTTGCAGGTGAAGGTGCCGGGTGAAGAGTAAGGTGTGTTGGGAGTGATTGAGTAGTGCACCAGGCAGTCGCGGAGGGAGTGATCCCTTCGGAATGCTGAAAGGGGAGTTGAGGGGAATATTTGTTTGACGGTGGGATCTCGCTGGAGTTGGAGGAAATGGCGGAGGATGATCCGTTGAATGTGGAGGCTGGTGCAGTGAAATAGACGATAGGGGAACCATTTCGTGGTTCCGGGAGGGAGGCCCCTACACTTGCTTTAAAACCTTTTACATCTACAACTATTTCCTATTTTGACGAAGGGTCATCGACCTAAACCGGTAACTCTGTTACTCTCTCTACAGATGCTGCCTGACCTGCTGAGTATTTCCAGCACTTTCTCTTTTTATTTCAGATTTCCATCATCTGCAGTATTTTGCTTTTGTATCAGACCTCAGAACCTGTTGACATCTTCATATTGTGAATGTAACCTGTCCTGGCATTTGTTTCAATGAATGTCTTTTCAGTGACTGATAATGAGACAGCTCACGGTCTCACTGTTACAAGGAGGCAGCTCAATGCGCTCAAACCCCAATAAAATAATTCAGTTCAACTGGGATTTCAATGTATGTATCGGTTATCACTGTTATGATATATTACTTCACTCTGTGTGTATATGACGCCGCCTCAGAGGTCTGGTGGCTGAACTGAGTTTGCTGCTGACTCTTTCAAGACTCCTTCTCTGCTTCAGTGTGGATGTATTCATTGACTGTCACTGGACTTCATTGTAAAATGAAATGTTTTGAGCTTATCGTATCTCAGTATCCATTGGAATCAAGAGCCCATCTATTGATTTGGAGATTATAAGTAGCAGCGGTTATGTTGGCGTTTTGTTAAGTGAAGAATCGCGCCATCTAATGCTGCACTTTAAAATTACAGGAGAAGGGACTTCAATTATTGTCAGATCTGTCTGGAAGAGACATTCGACTCATTTTACATCATGCATTGAATATCAAAGTAGATGAACAGGTGGAAAATTGGGTGATCTTTAGAAACATTAAACTATTCACAGAGATTAAACATTGAACAAACTGACTCTGAGAATAAGATCATTGAGCTTGGGGATGGTCAACACAATGGAAGGGCAGCATGTTCGGATTAAAGTGGATGTGAAAATGAGCTTTGAGAAAGAGAGCACAGAGAGTACTAAAATATAGAGGAGGGAGAGTGCAAGATAGAGGGAGAGAGAGCTTTGAGAAAGAGAGCAAAGACAATGCGGAAATATAGAGGAGCGACAGAGATAGAGAGAGGGAGAGAGAGCTTTAACAAAGAGAGCAGACAGTGCGGAAAGATAGAGGAGCGATAGAGAAAGAGAGAGAGAGAGAGCTTTGACAAAGAGAGCACAGACAGTGCGGAAATATAGAGGAGCGACAGAGAAAGAGAGAGGGAGAGAGAGCATTGACAAAGAGAGCACAGACAGTGCGGAAATATAGAGGAGCGACAGAGAAAGAGAGAGGGAGAGAGAGCATTGACAAAGAGAGCACAGACAGTGCGGAAAGATAGAGGAGCGATAGAGATAGAGAGAGGGAGAGACAGCTTTGTGAAAGAGAGCACAGACAGTACGGAAATATAGAGGAGCGATAGAGAAAGGGAGAGGAAGAGAGAGCTTTGACAAAGAGAGCATAGAGAGTGCGGAAAAATAGAGGAGCGATAGAGAAAGAGAGGGAGAGAGAGCTTTGACAAAGAGAGCACAGACAGTGCGGAAATATAGTGGAGCGATAGAGAAAGAGAGGGAGAGAGAGCTTTGACAAAGAGAGCACAGACAGTGTGGACAGATAGAGGAGGGAGAGAGAAAGAGAGAGGGGGAACGTGCTTTGACAAAGAGAGTACAGACAGTGCGAAAAGATAGAGGAGCGACAGAGAAAGAGAGGGAGAGAGAGCTTTGACAAAGAGAGCGCAGACAGTGCGGAAATATAGAGGAGCGATAGAGAAAGAGAGAAGGAGAGAGAGCATTGACAAAGAGCACAGACAGTGTGGAAATATAGACGAGGGAGTGAGAAAGAGAGAGCGATATATATCTTTGATAAAGAGAGTACAGAGAGTGTGGAAATATAGAGGAGCGATAGAGAAAGAGAGAGGGAGCGAGATCTTTGACAATGAGAGCACAGACAGTGTGGACAGATGGAGGAGGGATAAAGAAAGAGAGAAGGAGAGGGAGCTTTGACAAAGAGAGTACAGACAGTGCAGACAGATAGAGGAGCGATAGAGACAGAGAGAGGGAGAAAGTTTCACAAAGAGAGCACAGCCAGTGCAGAAAGATAGAGGAGGGATGGAGAAAGAGAGAGGGAGAGAGAGCTTTGACAAAGAGAGCACAGACTGTGTGGAAATAGGGAGGGGCCATACAGAAAGAGAGAGGGAGAGAGAGCTTTGACAAAGAGAGCACAGACTGTGTGGAAATATAGAGGAGCGATAGAGATAGAGAGAGGGAGAGAGAGCTTTGACAAAGAGAGCACAGACTGTGTGGAAATAGGGAGGGGCCATACAGAAAGAGAGAGGGAGAGAGAGCTTTGACAAAGAGAGCACAGACTGTGTGGAAATAGGGAGGGGCCATACAGAAAGAGAGAGGGAGAGAGAGCTTTGACAAAGAGAGCACAGACTGTGTGGAAATAGGGAGGGGCCATACAGAAAGAGAGAGGGAGAGAGAGCTTTGACAAAGAGAGCACAGACTGCGTGCAAATATAGAGGAGCGATAGAGAAAGAGAGAGGGAGGGAGAGCTTTGAGAAACAGAGCACAGACAGTGCGGAAAGATAGAGGAGCGATAGAGAAAGGGAGAGGGAGAGAGAGCTTTTGCAAAGAGAGCACAGATAGTGCATAAATATCGAGGACGGGTAGAGAAAGAAAGAGGGAGTTAGAATTGGACAAACAGAGCACAGAGAGTGCGGACAGATAGAGGAGGGAGAGAGAAAGAGAGTGGGAGAGAGAGCTTTGACAAAGAGAGCGCAGAGAGTGCGGACATATAGAGAAGGGATTGAGGAAGAGAGAAGCAAGAGAACTTTGACAAAGAGCACAGACAGTGTGGAAATATAGAAGAGTGAGTGAGAAAGAGAGAGGGAGATAGAGCTTTGATAAAGAGAGCACAGAGAGTGCGGAAATATAAAGGAGCGATAGAGAAAGAGAGAGGGAAGAAGAGCTGTGACAAAGAGAGCACAGACAGTGCAAACAGATAGAGGAGAGATAGAGAAAGAGAGAGGGAGGGAGAGCTTTGACAATGAGAGTACAGAGAGTGCGGACAGATAGAGGAGAGATAGAGAAAGAGAGAGGGGGCAAGTGGTTTGACAAAGAGAGTACAGACAGTGCAGAAAAGTAGAGGAGGGAGAGTGCAAGAGAGAGGCAGAGGGAGCTTTGAAAAAGAGCGCACAGACAGCGCAGAAATATAGAGGAGAGATAGAGAAATAGAGAGGGAGAGAGAGTTTGACAAAGAGAGCACAGAGAGTGCAGAAAAGTAGAGGAGGGAGAGTGCTGAGGGAGGGAGAGGGAGCTTTGAAAAAGAGAGCACAGACAGTGCAGTCAGATAGAGGAGCGAAAGAGAGAGGGAGAGAGAGCTTTGAGAATGAGAGCACCGTGTGTGTGGACAGATAGAGGAGGGAAAGAGAAAGAGAGAGGGAGAGAGACCTTTGACAAAGAGATCACAGACAGTGTGGAAAGATAGAGGAGCGATAGAGAAAGAGAGAGGGAGAGAGAGCTTTGACAAAAAGAGCACAGAGAGTGCGGAAATATAAAGGAGGGATAGAGAAGGAGAGAGGGAGAGAGAGCTTTGACAAAGAGATCACAGACAGTGCGGAAAGTTAACAGTGCTGAAAAATCCAAAATTCTTCAGACTCTGGAACAGTTCCCATGGATTGCTGGGTAGCAAATGTAACCTCATTATTAAAAAAAGTTGGTAGAGAGAAAATGGGGAATTATAGACCGGTAAGTCTGACATCGGTAGTGGTGAAAATGTTAGATTCCATTATAAAAGATGTAATAGCAGAGCACGTGGAAAACAGTGACAGGATCGGACATAGTCAACATGGATTTACGAAAGTTAAATCATGCTTGACTAATCTACTAGAATTTTTTGAGGATGTAACTTGTAGAATAAATAAGGAATAACCAGTGGATGTTGTGTATTTGGACTTTCAGAAGGCTTTCGATAAGATCCCACATAAGATATTAGCGTGCAAAGTTAAAGCGCATGGCATTGGGGGTATGGTACTGCCTTGGATAGAGAACTGGTTGGCAGAGAGTTGGAATAAATGGGTCTTTTTCCGAGTGGCAGGCAGTGACTAGTGGGGTACCGTAGGAATCGGTGCGAGGACCCCAGTTATTCACAATATATATTAATGATCTAGACGAGGGAACTAGATGTAAAATCTTCAAGTTTGCAGACGACACAAAGTTGGGTGGGCGTGTGTCCTTTGAGAAGGATGAAGAGAAACTCCAGTTAAATTTGGACAGGTTGGGTGATTGGGCAGATGCATGGCAGAAGCAGTATAATGTGGATAAATGCGATGTATTCCACTTTGGTGGCAAAAACAGGAAGGCAGATCATTATCTTAACGGCAATAAATTGGGAAAAGGGGAAGTGCAACGAGGCCTGAGTGTCCTTGTGCACCAATCGCTGAAGGTAAGCATGCAGGTGCAGCAGACGGTTAAGAAGGCAAAAGGTATGTTGGCCTTCTTAGCGAGAGGATTCGAGTACAGGAGCAAGGATGTCCTGCTGCAGATGTACAAGGCCTTCGTGAGACCACACCTTGAGTATTGTGTGCAGTGTTGGTCGCGTTATCTGAGGAAGGATGTTCTTGCCATGGAGGGAGTGCAGCGAAGATTCACCAGACTGATACCTGGGATGGCAGGAATGACGTATGAGGAGAGATTGGGTCGATTGGGATTGTATTCGCTGGAGTTTGGAAGAATGAGAGGGGATCTCATTGATACTTATAAAATTCCAACAGGACTAGACAGACTAGATGCAGGAAGGATGTTCCCGATGGAGGGGGGGGGGGTGGAGGGGTCCTGAACCAGGGGTCACAATCTAAGGATAGGGGGTAAGCCATTTAGGACTGAGATGAGGAGGAATTTCTTCACCCAGAGAGTGGTGAACCTGTGGAATTCTCTACCACAGAAGGCAGTTGAGGCCAATTCATTAAATATATTGAAGAAGGAGTTAGATATAATTTTTAAGGCTAAAGGGATCAAGGAATATGGGGAGAAAGCAAGGACAGGGTACTGAATTTGGATGATCAGCCATGATCTCATTAAATGGCGGAAGAGCCTCGAGGGGCCGAATGGCCTACTCCTGCCCCTACCTTCTATGTTTCTATGTTCCTATAGAGGAGCGATGGCTATAGAGAGAGGGAGAGAGAGCTTTGATGAAGAGCATACAGACAGTGTGGAAAGATAGAGGAGCGATAGAGAAAGAGAGAGGGAGAGAGCTTTGACAAAGAGAGCACAGAGAGTGCGGAAATATAAAGGAGGGATAGAGAAAGAGAGAGGGAGAGAGAGCTTTGATGAAGATAGCACAGACAGTGTGGAAAGATAGAGGAGCGATAGAGAAAGAGAGAGAAAGAGAGAACTTTGACAAAGGGAGCACAGACAGTGCGGAAATATAGAGGAGGGAGAGAGAAAGAGAGAGGGAGAGAGAGATTTGAAAAAGAGAGCACAGACAGTGCGGACAGATAGAGGAGCGATAGAGAAAGAGAGAGGGAGAGAGAGCTTTGACAAAGAGAGCACAGACAGTGCGGAAATATAGAGGAGCGATAGAGAAAGAGAGAGGGAGAGAGAGCTTTGACAAAGAGAGCACAGACAGTGCGGAAATATAGAGGAGGGAGAGAGAAAGAGAGAGGAAGAGAGGGCTTTGACAAAGAGAGCACAGACAGTGCGGAAATATAGAGGAGGGATAGAGAAAGAGAGAGGGAGAGAGAGCTTTGACAAAGAGAGCACAGACAGTGCGGAAATATAGAGGAGGGAGAGAGAAAGAGAGAGGGAGAGAGAGCTTTACAAAGAGAGAACAGACAGTGCGGAAATATAGAGGAGTGGTAGAGAAAGAGAGAGGGAGCGAGAGCTTTGACAAAGAGAGCACAGACAGTGCGGAAATATAGTGGAGGGATAGAGAAAGAGAGAGGGAGAGAGAGCTTTGACAAAGAGAGCACAGACAGTGCGGAAATATAGAGGAGGGAGAGAGAAAGAGAGAGGAAGAGAGGGCTTTGACAAAGAGAGCACAGACAGTGCGGAAATATAGAGGAGGGAGAGAGAAAGAGAGAGGGAGAGAGAGCTTTGACAAAGAGAGAACAGACAGTGCGGAAATATAGTGGAGGGAGAGAGAAAGAGAGAGGGAGAGAGAGCTTTGACAAAGAGAGCACAGACAGTGCGGAAATATAGAGGAGGGAGAGAGAAAGAGAGAGGGAGAGAGAGCTTTGACAAAGAGAGCACAGACAGTGCGGAAATATAGAGGAGGGAGAGAGAAAGAGAGAGGGAGAGAGAGCTTTGACAAAGAGAGAACAGACAGTGCGGAAATATAGAGGAGTGGTAGAGAAAGAGAGAGGGAGCGAGAGCTTTGACAAAGAGAGCACAGACAGTGCGGAAATATAGTGGAGGGATAGAGAAAGAGAGAGGGAGAGAGAGCTTTGACAAAGAGAGCACAGACAGTGCGGAAATATAGAGGGAGAGAGAAAGAGAGAGTGAGAGAGAGCTTTGACAAATTGAGTACAGACAGTGCGGAAATATAGAGGAGTGAGAGAGAAAGAGAGAGGGAGCGAGAGCTTTGATAAAGAGAGCACAGACAGTGCGGAAATATAGAGGAGGGAGAGAGAAAGAGAGAGGAAGAGAGGGCTTTGACAAAGAGAGCACAGACAGTGCGGAAATATAGAGGAGGGAGAGAGAAAGAGAGAGGAAGAGAGGGCTTTGACAAAGAGAGCGCAGACAGTGCGGAAATATAGTGGAGGGATAGAGAAAGAGAGAGGGAGAGAGAGCTTTGACAAAGACAGCACAGACAGTGTGGAAATATAGAGGAGGATAGAGAAAGAGAGAGGGAGAGAGAGCTTTGACAAAGAGAGCACAGACAGTGCGGAAATATAGAGGAGGGAGAGAGAAAGAGAGAGGAAGAGAGGGCTTTGACAAAGAGAGCACAGACAGTGCGGAAATATAGAGGAGGGAGAGAGAAAGAGAGAGGGAGAGAGAGCTTTGACAAAGAGAGAACAGACAGTGCGGAAATATAGTGGAGGGAGAGAGAAAGAGAGAGGGAGAGAGAGCTTTGACAAAGAGAGCACAGACAGTGCGGAAATATAGAGGGAGAGAGAAAGAGAGAGTGAGAGAGAGCTTTGACAAAGAGAGTACAGACAGTGCGGAAATATAGAGGAGTGAGAGAGAAAGAGAGAGGGAGCGAGAGCTTTGATAAAGAGAGCACAGACAGTGCGGAAATATAGAGGAGGGAGAGAGAAAGAGAGAGGAAGAGAGGGCTTTGACAAAGAGAGCACAGACAGTGCGGAAATATAGAGGAGGGAGAGAGAAAGAGAGAGGAAGAGAGGGCTTTGACAGAGAGAGCACAGACAGTGCGGAAATATAGAGGAGGACAGAGAAAGAGAGAGGGAGAGAGAGCTTTGACAAAGAGAGCACAGACAGTGCGGAAATATAGTGGAGGGATAGAGAAAGAGAGAGGGAGAGAGAGCTTTGACAAAGAGAGCACAGACAGTGTGGAAATATAGAGGAGGATAGAGAAAGAGAGAGGGAGAGAGAGCTTTGACAAAGAGAGCACAGACAGTGCGGAAATATAGTGGAGGGATAGAGAAAGAGAGAGGGAGAGAGAGCTTTGACAAAGAGAGCACAGACAGTGCGGAAATATAGAGGAGGGAGAGAGAAAGAGAGAGGAAGAGAGGGCTTTGACAAAGAGAGCACAGACAGTGCGGAAATATAGAGGAGGGAGAGAGAAAGAGAGAGGGAGAAAGAGCTTTGACAAAGAGAGAACAGACAGTGCGGAAATATAGTGGAGGGAGAGAGAAAGAGAGAGGGAGAGAGAGCTTTGACAAAGAGAGCACAGACAGTGCGGAAATATAGAGGGAGAGAGAAAGAGTGAGGGAGAAGGCAAGTGGGAAGAAAATGTTAGAGCGAAAGTGAGAGAGAGAGTTACTGAAACTTCGAGTACAATTAAAATTCGGAGATGTGAATTGAGTGTGTTATTAGGATGTTTTCAGATTGGGTGAGATGTTATTGTTGGATTCGCTTCCCCTGTTTGTTTATCCGTCAGCACCTCAGTCTGTTTTGGGGAGTGTTGTTTTTCATTACATTATAACTTGATAAGTATACGTAATTCAATTGATTTAAAAATAGGATCTAAGATTTATTGAAAATAATGAATTAGTAAAATAGTGGAGTTTCAAATCTGTGCATCAGTTGAATTCTACAAAAAATAAGGTTGAAGTAATTTGAATTTGATTTAACTGAATGCGCTGAGTAAAAGTATTCACCGCAATTTACACCCAACGAGCTGTTCCCCGACACCAGTAACCACAGACATTACTGATTGAATGCATTAATTGAGTTGTGTTACTGCAATCTATGAATTCGATTGCCTCTAACACTCTGCTGCTGTCTCTCTATGTGAATCCCAGTCTCTCCTCCCCCTGCATTGAATCGTCCGTCTCCTCATCCATTGCTTCCGTTTGTCCGCTTTCCCACACACTCTGCTCCTGCCTCCCCTCCCGCTCCTATATGTCCTTTCCCTTGTCTCCCTCCCAATCTACTCACTGGCTCGGCCTCCAGCTGCCTCTTCTAATACGATCCGAAGCCTCAAACTCACCGCCGCGGCTCTCGGCCTTTCCCGTTTAGTATCAGCCCCTTTCGGCTCTCGTAACGCAAAGCAACAGACCAGCTGCAGCTCCCCCTGTCCCCAAACCTTCCCGGCTTTCAGTCTGGAGCCCAAATCAGGAGTTAACCCTTTGGATTCCCGCCATCCAAAACCCCTTTCCCGTCCCCACCGGCACTGCGACCTCACCCGGCCCTTCCAGTGGATCCAATGATCAATTGATTCTCATTGTTTACCGGTTTCCCAATTTATTATCGGTAATCTGTTTCAAACATTTCTCTGCCGGAAGCGCTGCCAGATCCATGAATCAGTTTCCACCGTTCGATGCAACAACAAAGCTGGGAATTTCAGCCCAGATCCTGTCAAACTGCAGCTTTGGCTCCAGGTCTGATCAGTAATTTATCTGCTTCCTATTCTCTCTCTTACAGTTAACTTGGTGGCGATTGTGATCCTGTCCCGAGGAAAGTGCGGTCTCTCCAAATGTATCACTCGCTACCTGGTGGGAATGGCAGCGGCTGATCTCCTGGTCGTTATAACTGATCCCATATTGAAATGGATTGGTCAGATATATTTCCCATATTCATTCCTGAACATTACTCCCGTGTGTAGTGGTATTTATTTCCTGATTATCGCAAACACCACGGTGTCTGTTTGGCTCACAGTCGCGTTCACCTTTGATCGATTTGTGGCCATTTGTTGTGAGAAGCTGAAAGCAAAATATTGCACCGGGAAAACGGCGGCTGTGGTTATGGGAACAGTGAGTGTGCTGGGCTGTTTAGAGTCTGTCCCTTGGTACTTCGTATATGAACCTTACTATATAATTGATAATGTTCAATGGTATTGTGTGCCTAAACTGAGCTTCTTTACTTCCCCTCTATGGGGAGCCTTCGAGTTGTTTCACCTCATTTTCACCCCTTGTGTGCCGTTCTTTCTGATTTTGCTGCTCAATGCTCTGACGGTCAGACGTATTTTAGCGGCCAGTCGAGTCCGCAGGGGACTCCGAGGCCGCAGCGATGGAGAGAATCACAAGGATCCAGAGATGGAGAACCGACGGAAATCCATTGTTTTGCTCTTCAGTATAACCGGCAGTTTTATACTGTTGTGGGTGACCCAGGTTTTATACAATATTTATGCGCGAATTGGAGATATTCGGGTTTATTACTCTGCCTCCGACACTCCTTATATCACAGACCACACAGCAACAATGCTGCAGCTTCTCAGTTCCTGCACCAACACCTGTATTTATGCTGTAACCCAGACTAAATTCAGAGAGGAGCTGAAGAACGCGGTGAAATATCCACTCACTCTAATTGTTAAATTAGTTAAATCTTAGAAAGAGCCGAAGGGTTTCAAACACTAGAACTCAATCCCATTTCATCCCCCATCTAACCCATTTCACACTGGACAGAAAAGTCATTTTACATTAGCAGCACAGAGCCCTGAAATGATCATAAATGCGATATTATATTTTTTTAATGATCTGAACTATTGAGGCAGGACGCACTCTGCAGACGACACATGAATTGTTTCTCAAAATGGCGGCACTAAAGAGCTCAGCTGGACTTCCAGTAAATGGCCGCCCTGCACCGACAGCACAATGGGCAAACCCGCCAATCACAGTCGGTGCTGTGGGCCTGATCAAAATGGGTGCAGTCCACATAAATGGAGAGACAGAAGGACATAGATAGATAGAGAGAGAGATAGAGAAAGGCAAAGAAAAGAAGAGAGCGTTACATAGAGGCAGGTGGAAAGTTGAAATGAGAGATAGTGAGAGCCCTAAACTGAGAAAAAAACAGAGTTCAGAAATAAGAATCGAAGAGAGAGAGACAGGAAGTGAAAGATATTGGAGAGCGTTGAGTGGCAGAGATAAAAAGTTAAAGAAAGAGATGAATCAAGAAACGTAAAGAAGCAAAGAGTATAAGCTGTAGATGGTGAAAAGGATAGAGAAAAAAGAGAGAAAATGGAATAGACAGAAAGTGGGAGAGAGTGAGAAATTAATAGGGTAGATAGATTGAAAAGACAGAGAGAGAGACCGGCAAAAGATGAGGAGGAGAAAATAGAAAGAGAAAAATATAATGAGGAAAAATAGACGAAGGAAAACCATAGACAGGAAAGGCACAAGTTTATATTGAAGAACATAAAACGTATAACACAGATTAGGAGAAAGAGGGAGTTTGTGAAAAAGAGAAAGTTGAGAGAAATTGTAGGACAAATAGTGAAATAAACTGAGAGAGGCAGAGGGAAAGTTAAACAGCAATAATACAGGCACACAGGGAAAATTACAAAGAGAGATACGTTAAACAAATAGCTTGTTCCTGCCTTCAGAATAGAAGATACAAAATACATATCGCAACTTGTGGGGAATCAAGGGTCGAATGAAATGAGGAACTTAAAGTGATTAATATTAGTTAAAAAACAGTGCGAGAGAAATTAATGGTCTAAAAGCCAACAAATCTCCTGGACCTCATGGCCTACAACCTAGGGTTTAAAAGAGGTGGCTGCAGGATAGTGGATGTATTCGGTTTGATCTTCCAGAAATCCCTACATTCTAGAAAGGCCCCCGGGGATTGGAACGTCACAACATTTACCACTCTGTAAAAGAAAGGAGGGAGAGAGAAAGCAGGGAAATATAGACCACTTAGCCTGACATCAGTAGTGGGGAAAATGCTACAATCTATTATTAAGGACGTGGTATCAGGGCACCTGGAAAATCACAATGTCATTAGGCAGCATCAACACGGTTTTAGGACAGGGAAATCGTGTTTGACAAACATTTTTTTTAGGTTGCAACTAGCAGGGTAGGTAAGAGGAAACCACTGGATGCAGCCTACGTGGATTTTCAGAAGGCATTCGATGAAGTGCCGCACAATAGGCTGTTAAACAAGATTAGGGCTCAAGAGATTGTAGATAACATAATGGCCCAGAAATTGCAGTGTGAGTGTTCGTGCGGGGGTAAGCCCTTCCCGCGATGTCTCACTGCGCGTTGGCTTTTTCACTTCCAGCTCGCAGGAACTTGCCGTTCTGGACAGCTGCTGGGCTGTGCATCGTAATCCCACAGCGCGAAGTTAGTTCGAGCGTGCTGTGGGATCACGTGACTCAGTTAGAGCCAATGGCAGCACACAAAGCTTTCATTCATAGCTTTCACAGCGTTCACAGAACTGCTGTGAAAGCTATGAAGTAAACAACAGCCCAAAAGAAGAGCTAAACCTCCATTAAATTAAAAAAAAACATCACATTATTAAAATAAGTGTAGTTAAATAAATTAACCTTTTTAAACAAAAAAATAAATTTTTGAAAAAATTAAAAATCTTTTAAAATGTTATAAAAATAAACTTACCTGTCTTTAAAGTCTCTACTAAAGATTTACCTGTAAAAAAAAATTCTAAATACTACTTAATTAAGTACTTACCTTGTTAAAAGAGGCTCCTACGCCTGCTTTTTTGATTTCTAAAATCTTCAGTACTTACCTGCGTGCGCAAACCATGAAGTGCACTGCGTGCGCGCAGCCTGTAGCGCGCACGCGGTGCACGTAGGAACCGCCCCCTTCTTCATTCCCCAAGTGCCGGTTTTCAGTGCATGCGCAGTGCATGCAGAAAACCGGCAATTGGAGTCGGTCTGCGCGAGAGTACACTGTGCGTACTCTCGCGCAGCGAGATGAATTTTTGGGCCAATAGCACGGATTCAGGATTGGGGAACGTTCTGAAAACAGAGTAGGAGTAACCGTGTCAATTTTCGGATGGCAGGGTGTAACTAGTCGAATGCGGCAAGCATCGTTGCTTGGATCTCATCTACTTACAATCTATATCAATGCATTAGAAGAGGGGGCCGAGTGCAATATATTCATGTTTGCCGATGGTACAAAGATAGGAGGGAAAGTAAGCTGTGAGGAGGTCGTAAAGAGGCTGAAAGTGGATATCGTACGATTAATTGACTGGTCATGAAGGTGGCAGGTGGCATATCATTTCAGGAACATTTTTAAAAGGTGAGAGACTATTAGGTGCTGGGATTAAGAGGGATTTGTGTGTCATGGTAGACGAATCACAGAAAATTATCGTTAAGGTAGAGCAAGCACTTAGGAAGACTAATTGTATTTTAGCCATTATTGCAAGGGGCTTGCAGATAAGAGTAAGGAAGTCTCGCTGCAATTATATAGGGCTTTGGTGAGACCACACCTAGAGTGCTGTGTGCTGTTTCAGTCTCCTAAGCTAAGGAAGAATATACTTGCCTTAGAGGGGTGCAACAAAGGTTCAGGAGATTGATTCCATGAAAGAGAGGGTTGTGCTATGAGGAGAGTTAGTGTAGAATGGGTCTGTACTCTCTGGAGGTTCAGGAGAATGAGAGGTGATCTCATTGCAAAGTATACAGTAATTAGAGGGAGTGACAGGGAAATGCTGAGAGGCTGTACCCCGGGCTAGAGAGTCTACAACTATAGGCCATTGTCTCAGGATAAGGAGTTGGTCATTTAGGAATGAGATAAGGGAAATGTCTTCAGTCAGAGGGTTGTGAATCTTTGGAAATCTCTACCCCCGATGGCTGTGGATGCTCGGTGTTGATTATATTCAAGATTAATTCGATAGATTTTTGGATTATTAAGGGAATCACGGGATATATGTATAGGGCGGGAAAGTGGATTTGATGTCGAAGTTCAGCTGTGAACTTCTTGAATGGCGGAACAGGGTCAGGGGGCCGCATGGCCTAATTCTGCTCCTCGTCCTTATGTTGTTACAGCCAAAGGAAGGCAATCACAGAGAACTAGAGAGACAGAAAGAAACAGCGCAGGAGAGTGACAGGCAGCAGAGGGACAAAGTGAGACAAGAAACAAAGAGGCGTCTATTTTCTAGTCTACAAATGTACAATGTAATTAATGAAAAATGAATTTGTAAAATGACTTTTATATTAATGTATCTCAAAACACATAAAACAATTAATTACTTCTGAGGTTTGGCGATGTTTCTGTCGGTAAATGTTTTAATGAATATAACTATTTGAAATGTGTCTGAACAGATGCGAATAATGTCTTTATATTGTTTCACAAATTTCGCATTGTTGTTGAGTTCTTTATTGGTATGAATGATAATGTGGGAGTAACGTGCAATAAATAGTAACTCAGTTACCTAGTCTGCGAACACATAATTAAAGTTCATTGTAAATTCACAAAAGCAAAAGCGAAGAAGACCAATTGAGATAGAGCAGAGAGAGAGAGAAGTGGAGATAAGGAGAGATAGAAGAGAAAAATAAATGCACAAAGGGAGAAATGTAGAGAGAGATCACACAGACAAAGGCACACACACAGAAAGATCAATTGAGAAAAAAGAGAATCGAGAGAGAGAGAAAGATACCGAGGGTCAATGGAGAGATGGATCATTGACAGAAAGACACGCAAAAGATGCAGATAAGGAGAGAGAAAATATAGAAAGTGAAATATAATAAAAGTCAGTGAGAGATGGAAAGAAGATGAGATATAGGAAGAGAGACAAAACAAGTAATAGAAAGGAAGATACTGACAAAACAGAAAGAAACAGAATGAGAGACAAACAGGATGGTACAGAAACATTGAGATGTAAAAACAAACGGAAAGAAGGAGGAAAGAGGAAGAGATACTCACAGAGACTCAGAGATAGTCAGAGGCAGACAGAAAGAGAGAGAAAGAGTTGTTGACGTGCTGGAAAGGTAAACACAGAGACAGACAGAGAGGAGAGAACGAGCCAGAGTGAGAGTGAGAGAAATGAAAAGAGGAGACAAAAAAGGCAGAGACAGGGAGGAGACAATTAAAGTAATTGGCAATGAACCAGAGGTGAGACGAGAATATTTTTTTTACGCAGCGAGGTGTTATGATTTGGAATGCGCTGCCTTAAATGATGGTGGCAGCAGATTAAATAGTAACTTTCAAAATTCAGTTGGATGAATACTTGAAGGGGAGAATATTGCCGGAATATGGGGATACAGCAGAGGAGTGGGACAATTGGAGAGCTCTTTCACAGGGCAGGCACAGGCAGGATGGGCCGAACGGCCTTATTCTATGCAATAAGATTCTATGAAGACATGCAGCCACATAGAGATACAGAGGGAGAGAGCAAAGGGTGACATAAAAAGAGAAATGAAACAGCGATAGACAGAAATTTAAAGGGAATTGAAGTAATGACCCAGATAAAGACTGAGATTAGCAGATATACGCTAGAGAGACAGAGAAAATGAATGACAGACAGACACAAATGCAAACAGGGCGGCAGAGACAGGAGTGAGATTAACACACGTAAAACATTAGATAAAACTCTTGATATTCTCATTGTAATCAGCCTGGAGAGTGGGAGTGCAGACTAGAAGAACAACAGCAGATGAAGCAGGCGGGCCAGTTAACGAGTGTTCTGGGATAATATACTTTTGGGTTTAATTGTGATAGTTCTAAAGGTGATGCCTGGAGGCTGCACAATGAAAGCACTCAGTCTTGTGTAACTGACCCTGTCCATCACTTACTGCAGGAGGTTTACCAGCTGATCTGTAAAACGTGTAACATTCCCAGTGACCTGCTGTATTCTGTAATAAATCATAATGCACTGATTCCGCTGTGTTAATAAACTGGACAGGGTTCCGCAGCACTATAATAACAAGCAAAACACTTTCAATCTGAAATATAACACAGAAAATGCTGGAAAAACGCAACAGGACAAAAATTTAAAAAAAGGTTATTGTTTCGGGTGTGGACAATCGTCTTCCTAAGTGAAACATAGAGACAGAGTTAGATATATTAATCCATATATATGTTTATGTGTGTGTGTATAGATATATGCAAAAATTACAAACCCACGGAGGAAACATGAGTAGAGGGTAATTAGATTATCTCAATCAATGACTCCATGCACAATAATTGAAAAATAAGGACATCCAAAACTCGAGCTCTCTGGTTGAATAGAGATACAGAGATTAAATTAAAACAGGAAAATGAAGCTTATGATTAACGTCAGCCTCATAATTCATTCTGGAACCAAGCTGAATACAAAAAGTACAGAGGAGAACTGAAAAAAAGAAATAAGAGGGGCAAAGAAATTAGCGTCTAACATAAAAGCGGTCCCAAAAATATTTTATAAACATATAGGCCCGTATTTTCCGCTCGGAGGCATCCCGCGTACGGAAATCCCCTCCAGCAAAAAAGATCCGCACAGTCCTGAAGTCACTGCGCCCACGGAGAATTCGCTTGCTGGATGTGGACTCCTGGGCAGCGTATGACGTCACGCCGTCCAGGAGCGCAGCGTGCGAGCAGGCTCGGGCTTTGATCGCAGGGGAGACACGCCCACAAGAGCTTTCAAAATTAATATTTGCATAGGACACGCCCCCGATTTTTTTAACTCTTTAGAGGCGGACAACACTGAAAGTAGCTGTGAATCTCAAAGGTAATTTCATTCTTTACAGTTTTTAAAAAAAAATTAAACTTTAAGAAACTTTTAAAGATTTGTACATGGATTTGAAGAATATGAAATAGTTTCAAATAGTTTTAATGAGATTTCAAGCAACTTAAAGAGTTTTAAAAGCCCTGAAAACATTTTCATTAATTTTAATTAATCAGCAAAGGGAAATGGAAGGTCCAAGCACACTTCGCTTGATGAAGAGAGCTCAGAATATGGTTGAGGCGAAGCGCCTGCTGATCGTTGGGATTGAGAAGTCCAGGGCGCCGCGCAAAGGACAGATGACAGCTTGGACATAGAAACATAGAAACAAGAAGAAGGGAGCAGGAGTAGCCCATTCGGCCCCTCGAGCCTGTTCCGCCATTTAATGAGATCATGGCTGATCATCCAAATTCAGTACCCTGTCCCTACTTTATCACCATATCCCTTCATCCCTTTAGCCTTAAGAAATATATCTAACTCCTTCTTGAATATATTTAATGAATTGGACTCAACTGCCTTCTGTGGTCGAGAATTCCAGAGGTTCACACTACTCCCTGGTTGAAGAAATTCCTCCTCATCTAAGTCCTAAATGGCTTAGCCCTTATCCTTAGACTGTGAACCCTGGTGCTGGACTCCCCCGCCATCGGGAAAATCCTTCCTGCATCTAGTCTGTCTATTCTTGTTAGAATTGTATAAGTTTCAATGAGAGCCCTATCATTCTTCTAAACTCTAGCTAATATAAGCCTATTGGACCCAATCTCCATTCATACATCATTCCTGCCATCCCAGGTATCAGACTTGTGAATCTTCGCTGAACTCCTTCCATGGCAAGAGCATCCTTCCTCAGATAAGGCGAGAAAAACTGCACACAATACCCAAGGATTGATCTCACCAAGGGCCTGTACAACTGCAGCCAGACATCCTTGTTCCTGTACTCGAATCCTCGCGCTATGAAGGCCAACATACCATTTGCCTTCTTAACCGCCTGATGCACCTGCATGCTTACCTTCAGCGATTGGTGCACAAGGACACCAAGGGAACGTTGCACTTCCTCTTTTCGCAATCGATTGCCGTTCAGATAATAATCTGTCTTCCTGTATTTGCCACCAAAGTGGATAACCTCGCATTTATCCACATTATATTGCATCTGCCATGCAACTGCCCAATCAACCAACCTGTCCAAATCATACTGGAGTTTCTCTGCATCCTCCTCACAGCACACACGCCCACCCAGCTTTGTGTCGTCTGCAAACTTGGAGATATAACATCTAGTTCCCTTGTCTAGATCATGTATATATATTGTGAATAGTTGGGGTCCTAGCACCGATCCCTGCGGTACCCCACTAGTCACTGCCTGCCACTCGGTAAAAGACCCGTGTGTTCCAACACTTTGCTTCCTGTCTTCCAACCAGTTCTCTATCCAAGTCAGTACCTTACCCGCAATCCCATGTGCTTTAACTTTGAACGCTAATCTCTTGTGCGGGACCTTTTCAAAAGCCTTCTGAAAGTCCAAATACACCACATCCACTGGTTCTCCCTTATCTATCCTACGAGTTACATCCTCAAAAAATTCCAGTAGATTAGTCAAGCATGTTTTACCTTTTGTAAATCCATGTTGACTTTGTCCGATTCTGTCACTGTTTTCCAAGTGCTCTTATATTACATCTTTTATAATGGAATCTAGCATTTTCCCCACTACCGATGTCAGGCTTACCGGTCTATAATTCCCCATTTACTGCCCACCACCTTTTTTGAATAGTGGGGTTACATTAGCTACCCTCCAATCCACGGGAACTGATCCAGAGTCTATAGAATTTTGGAAGATGACCAGCAATGCTTCTACTATTTCTAGGGCCACTTCCTTAATACCCTAGGATGTAGATCATCAGGTCCCGGGGATTTATCGGCCTTCAATCCCGTCAATTTCGCTAATACCATTTCCCTACAAATACTGATTTTATACAATTCCTCCCTCTCATTGGACCCTATGTTCCCTGACATCTCTGGGAGGTTATTTGTGTCCTCCTTTGTGAAGACAGAGCTAAAGTATGTATTTAATTGTTCAGACGTTTCTTTGTTCCCCATTATAAATTCTCCTCATTCTGACTGCAAGGGACCTACGCTTGACTTCACCAATCTTTTTCTCTTCACCAATCTATAGAAGCTTTTACAGTCAGTTTTTATGTTCCCTGAAAGCTTGCTCTCATATTCTATTTTCACCCTCTTAATTAATCCCTTTGTCCTCCTTTGCTGAATCCTAAACTGCTCCCAATCCTCAGGTTTGCTGCTTTTTCTGGCCAATTTATATGTCCTCTCCTTGTATCTTATGCTATTCCTAATTTCACTTTTTAACCACGGTTGAATCACCTTTTTTGTTTTATTTTTATGCCAAACAGGGATGAACAGATTCTGTCGTTCAACCATGCGATCTTTAAATGTTCGCCATTTCCTATCCACCGTCAACCCTTTAAGTAACGTTCCCAATCCATTCTAGCCATCTTGCGCCTGATACCATCGTAGTTTCCTTTATTTAAATTCAGGACCCCACTCTCTGAGTCAACTACTACTTCACTCTCCATCTTAATGAAGAATTCCAACATATTATGAACGTTCCTCCCCAAGGGGCCTCGCACAACAAGATTGCCATTTAATCTTTTCTCATTACATAATACCCACTCTAAGATGGCCTGATCTGCAGTTGGTTCCTCGAAATATTGGTCCAGTAAACCATCCCGTATACATTCTAGGAATTCCCCCTCCACAGTATTGTTACTAATTTGGTTAGCCCAATCTATGTGTAGATTAAAGTCAGCCATGATAACTGCTGTGCCCTTATTGCACGCGTCTCTAATTTTCCATTTAATGCCATCCCCAACCTCAGCATTACTGTTTGGGGTTCTGTATACAACTCCCACGAACGTTTTCTGACCCTTGGTATTATTCAGCTCTACCCAAACAGATTCCACATCAGAGCTAATATCCTTCCTTACTATTGTGTTAAACTCCTCTTTAACCAGAAATGCGCCTCCACCTCCTTTTCCTTTTTGTCTTTTCTTCCTGAATATTGAATACCCCTGGATGTTGAACTCCCAGCCTTGGTCACCCTGGAGCCATGTCTCCGTAATCCCAATTATATCACATCCGTTTACATCTATTTGCGCAGCTAATTCATCAACCTTATTACGAATGCTCCTCGTATTAATACACTTAGCCTTCAGGCTTGTTTTTTTCAACATTCTTGCTCGTTTTAGAATTATTATTTACTTTAGCCCTGTTTGATTTACACCCTTGATTTCTTTGCCTTCCACTTTTGTTTTTCTCGTTCCTGTCTTTTGTTTCTATCCTTGCTTCCCTTTCCTCTATCTCCCTGCACAGGTTCTCAACCCCCTGCCATTTTAGTTTAAACCCTCCCCAACAGCACTAGCAAACACTGCCGCTAGGACATCGGTCGCGGTCCCACCCAGGTGCAAACCGTCCAGTTTATACTGGTCCCCCCTCCCCCAGGACCGGTTCCAATGTCCCAGGAATTTGAATCCCTCCCCCTTGCACCATTCCTCTAGCCACCTATTCATCTGAAATATACTTCTATTTCTATTCTGCTAGCAGGTGTGACGAGTAGCAATTCAAGAGATTACTACCTTTGAGATCCTATTTTTTAATTTACCTCCTAACTCACTATATTCAGCTTTATGACCTCATCCCGTTTTTTATTTATATCGTTGGTACCTATATGCAGCACGACAACTGGCTGTTCTCCCTCCCCCTCCAGAATGCCCTGCAGCTGCCCCGAGACATCCTTGACCCTTGCATCACGAAGGCAGCATACCATCCTGGAGTCTCATTTGCGGCCGCAGAAACGCCTCTCTATTCCCCTTACAATAGAATACCCTGCACTATAGCTCTCCCGCTCTTTTTCCTCCCGTCCTGTGTAGCAGAACCACCCATGGTGACAGGAAGTTGGCTGCTGCTGCCTTCCCCTGATAAGCCACCTCCGTCAAAAATATCCAAAGTGGTTAATCAGTTTGAGAGGTGGATGAACAAAGGGGACCCCTGCACTACCTACCTGTGCCTACTAATCTGCCTGGCGTTCACCCATTCCCTTCCTGCCTGTGCAGCCTTTACCTGCGGTGTGTCCAACTCATTAAACGTGCTATCCACGATGTCCTCAGCATCGTGAATATTCGCCGTTCCAGCGCCGCAATGCGGTCTGCCAGTAGTGGCAGCTGGATACACTTCTCGCACACATATTCAGCAGGGACAAAGGAAGTGTCCCTGATTTCCCAAAAAGTGCAGGAGGAGCATGCCACTGGGCCGAGCTGTGCTGTCATGAATTACACGTTACTTAATTTAATTATATTAAATCAAATAATTACCACTACAATTAAATGATATACTCAAGGGCCCTTGTTTACTAGAACTCCCCGCTGCATAACAGAGAACTTAGAAAGTATAACCACACAAATAAAGACCTTCTAAACTTTATAAACTATTAACCTTAACTGTCAAACTCCAGAGCTGTATAAATACTCACCTGGCCGTACTCACCCAATCAGCTGCTTCCTCTTGCCTGCGTCACTGTTTGAACCGTGACGTGACTCTGAAATGCCACCGTCGGTATGTGAGATTTGTAAGCCTTTTGAAAAAAAGCCCGCGGAAATGAGATTAAATACTCATTGTAACGTCGCTCTCTCCACTCCGGACACCGGCCTCAGAGGAAAATAGCCCGCGAAAGTGAGTTTAAATACTCATTGTAACGTCGCTCTCTCCACTCCCGACACCGGCCTCAGAGGAAAATAGCCCGCGAAAGTGAGTTTAAATACTAACTGTTCTCTGCTGTTGCTCCCGACACCGGACTCTGTAAAAAAGCTCGCGAAAGTGCTTTTAAATACTTGCTGTTCTCTCTTGTTGCTCCCGTCCCCTCTCTCAGACTGAACCGTCCCCTCTCTCAGACTGAACCTCCCCTCTCTCAGACTGAACCGCCCCCTCTCTCAGACTGAACCGTCCCCTCTCTCAGACTGAACCGCCCCCTCTCTCAGACTGAACCGTCCCCTCTCTCAGACTGAACCGTCCCCTCTCTCAGACTGAACCACCCCTCTCTCAGACTGAACCGCCCCTCTCTCAGACTGAACCTCCCCTCTCTCAGACTGAACCGCCCCTCTCTCAGACTGAACCACCCCTCTCTCAGACTGAACCGTCCCCTCTCTCAGACTGAACCGCCCCTCTCTCAGACTGAACCGTCCCCTCTCTCAGACTGAACCGTCCCCTCTCTCAGACTGAACCACCCCTCTCTCAGACTGAACCGCCCCCTCTCTCAGACTGAACCGCCCCTCTCTCAGACTGAACCGCCCCCTCTCTCAGACTGAACCGCCCCTCTCTCAGACTGAACCGCCCCCTCTCTCAGACTGAACCCCCCTCTCTCAGACTGAACCGTCCCCTCTCTCAGACTGAACCACACCCTCTCTCAGACTGAACCGTCCCTCTCTCAGACTGAACCGACCCCTCTCTCAGACTGAACCGCCCCTCTCTCAGACTGAACCGTCCCCTCTCTCAGACTGAACCGTCCCCTCTCTCAGACTGAACCTCCCCCTCTCTCAGACTGAACCGTCCCCTCTCTCAGACTGAACCCGCCCCTCTCTCAGACTGAACCCCCCCTCTCTCAGACTGAACCCCCCCTCTCTCAGACTGAACCGCCCCTCTCTCAGAATGAACCCGCCCCTCTCTCAGACTGAACGCCCCTCTCTCAGACTGAACCGCCCCCTCTCTCAGACTGAACCCCCCCTCTCTCAGACTGAACCGCCCCTCTCTCAGACTGAACCGCACCCTCTCTCAGACTGAACCGCCCCTCTCTCAGACTGAACCGCCCCTCTCTCAGACTGAACCGCCCCTCTCTCAGACTGAACCGCCCCTCTCTCAGACTGAACCGACCCCTCTCTCAGACTGAACCGCCCCTCTCTCAGACTGAACCGTCCCCTCTCTCAGACTGAACCGTCCCTCTCTCAGACTGAACCGCCCCTCTCTCAGACTGAACCGTCCCTCTCTCAGACTGAACCGCCCCTCTCTCAGACTGAACCGCCCCTCTCTCAGACTGAACCTCCCCCTCTCTCAGACTGAAACCGCCCCTCTCTCAGACTGAACCGTCCCCTCTCTCAGACTGATCGCCCCTCTCTCAGACTGAACCGTCCCTCTCTCAGACTGAACCGTCCCCTCTCTCAGACTGAACCTCCCCTCTCTCAGACTGAACCCACCCTCTCTCAGACTGAACCGCCCCTCTCTCAGACTGAACCGCCCCTCTCTCAGACTGAACACCCCCTCTCTCAGACTGAACCGTCCCCTCTCTCAGACTGAACCGTCCCCTCTCTCAGACTGAACCGTCCCCTCTCTCAGACTGAACCGTCCCCTCTCTCAGACTGAACCGTCCCCTCTCTCAGACTGAACCGTCCCCTCTCTCAGACTGAACCGTCCCCTCTCTCAGACTGAACCGTCCCCTCTCTCAGACTGAACCGCCCCTCTCTCAGACTGAACCGTCCCCTCTCTCAGACTGAACCGTCCCCTCTCTCAGACTGAACCGCCCCCTCTCTCAGACTGAACCGCCCCCTCTCTCAGACTGAACCGTCCCCTCTCTCAGACTGAACCGCCCCTCTCTCAGACTGAACCGCCCCTCTCTCAGACTGAACCGTCCCCTCTCTCAGACTGAACCGCCCCTCTCTCAGACTGAACCGTCCCCTCTCTCAGACTGAACCGCCCCCTCTCTCAGACTGAACCGCCCCTCTCTCAGACTGAACCGTCCCCTCTCTCAGACTGAACCGTCCCCTCTCTCAGACTGAACCGCACCCTCTCTCAGACTGAACCGCCCCTCTCTCAGACTGAACCGTCCCCTCTCTCAGACTGAACCGCCCCTCTCTCAGACTGAACCGTCCCCTCTCTCAGAATGAACTGACCCCTCTCTCCGACTGAACCGTCCCCTCTCTCAGACTGAACCCCCCCTCTCTTAGACTGAACCGCCCCCTCTCTCAGACTGAACCACCCCCTCTCTTAGACTGAACCGCCCCCTCTCTCAGACTGAACCGTCCCCTCTCTCGGACTGATCCGCCACTCTCTCTGACTGAACCGCCCTCTCTCAGACTGAACTGCCCCTCTCTCAGACTGAACCGCCCCTCTCTCAGACTGAACCGTCCCCTCTCTCAGGTTGAACCGCCCCTCACTCAGACTGCACTGTCCCCTCTCTCAGACTGAAACCCCATCTCTCAGACTGAACCGCCCTCTCTCAGGCTGAACCATCACCTCTCTCAGACTGAACCGTCCCCTCTCTCAGACTGAACCGTCCCCTCTCTCAGACTGAACCTCCCCTCTCTCAGTCTGAACCGTCCCCTCTCTCAGACTGAACCGTCCCCTCTCTCAGACTGAACGTCCCCTCTCTCAGACTGAACCGTCCCCTCTCTCAGACTGAACCGTCCCCTCTCTCAGACTGAACCGCCCCTCTCTCAGACTGAACCGCCCCTCTCTCAGACTGAACGTCCCCTCTCTCAGACTGAACCGTCCCCTCTCTCAGACTGAACCGTCCCCCTCTCTCAGACTGAACCGCCCCTCTCTCAGACTGAACCGTCCCCTCTCTCAGACTGAACCGCCCCCTCTCTCAGACTGAACCGCCCCCTCTCTCAGACTGAACCGTCCCCTCTCTCAGACTGAACCGTCCCCTCTCTCAGACTGAACCGTCCCCTCTCTCAGACTGAACCGTCCCCTCTCTCAGACTGAACCGTCCCCTCTCTCAGACTGAACCGTCCCCTCTCTCAGACTGAACCGCCCCTCTCTCAGACTGAACCGTCCCCTCTCTCAGACTGAACCGCCCCTCTCTCAGACTGAACCGCCCCCTCTCTCAGACTGAACCGCCCCCTCTCTCAGACTGAACCGTCCCCTCTCTCAGACTGAACCGCCCCTCTCTCAGACTGAACCGCCCCTCTCTCAGACTGAACCGTCCCCTCTCTCAGACTGAACCGCCCCCTCTCTCAGACTGAACCTCCCCTCTCTCAGACTGAACCGTCCCCTCTCTCAGACTGAACCGCCCCTCTCTCAGACTGAACCGTCCCCTCTCTCAGACTGAACCGTCCCCTCTCTCAGACTGAACCGTCCCCTCTCTCAGACTGAACCGTCCCCTCTCTCAGACTGAACCGCCCCCTCTCTCAGACTGAACCGTCCCCTCTCTCAGACTGAACCGTCCCCTCTCTCAGACTGAACCGCCCCTCTCTCAGACTGAACCGTCCCCTCTCTCAGACTGAACCGTCCCCTCTCTCAGACTGAACCGTCCCCTCTCTCAGACTGAACCGCCCCTCTCTCAGACTGAACCGTCCCCTCTCTCAGACTGAACCGCCCCCTCTCTCAGACTGAACCGTCCCCTCTCTCAGACTGAACCGTCCCCTCTCTCAGACTGAACCGCCCCTCTCTCAGACTGAACGCCCCTCTCTCAGACTGAACCGCCCCATTCTCTCAGACTGAACCGCCCCTCTCTCAGACTGAACCGCCCCCTCTCTCAGACTGAACCTCCCCTCTCTCAGACTGAACCGCCCCTCTCTCAGACTGAACCGCCCCTCTCTCAGACTGAACGCCCCCTCTCTCAGACTGAACCGCCCCTCTCTCAGACTGAACCGTCCCCTCTCTCAGACTGAACCGTCCCCTCTCTCAGACTGAACCGTCCCCTCTCTCAGACTGAACCGTCCCCTCTCTCAGACTGAACCGTCCCCTCTCTCAGACTGAACCCCCCTCTCTCAGACTGAACCGCACCCTCTCTCAGACTGAACCGCCCCCTCTCTCAGACTGAACCGCCCCCTCTCTCAGACTGAACCGCCCCCTCTCTCAGACTGAACCGTCCCCTCTCTCAGACTGAACCTCCCCCTCTCTCAGACTGAACCGCCCCTCTCTCAGACTGAACCGTCCCCCTCTCTCAGACTGAACCGCCCCCTCTCTCAGACTGAACCGACCCTCTCTCAGACTGAACCGCCCCTCTCTCAGACTGAACCGTCCCCTCTCTCAGACTGAACCGCCCCTCTCTCAGACTGAACCGTCCCCTCTCTCAGACTGAACCGCCCCTCTCTCAGACTGAACCACCCCTCTCTCAGACTGAACCGCCCCTCTCTCAGACTGAACCGTCCCCTCTCTCAGACTGAACCGCCCCTCTCTCAGACTGAACCGTCCCCTCTCTCAGACTGAACCGACCCCTCTCTCAGACTGAACGACCCTCTCTCAGACTGAACCTCCCCCTCTCTCAGACTGAACCGCCCCTCTCTCAGACTGAACCGCCCCTCTCTCAGACTGAACCGCCCCTCTCTCAGACTGAACCGTCCCCTCTCTCAGACTGAACGTCCCCTCTCTCAGACTGAACCGCCCCTCTCTCAGACTGAACCGCCCCTCTCTCAGACTGAACCGCCCCCTCTCTCAGACTGAACCATCCCCTCTCAGACTGAACCGTCCCCTCTCTCAGACTGAACCGTCCCCTCTCTCAGACTGAACCGGCCCTCTCTCAGACTGAACCGCCCCTTCTCTCAGACTGAACCGCCCCTATCTCAGAATGAACACCCCCTCTCTCAGACTGAACGTCCCCTCTCTCAGACTGAACCGCCCCTCTCTCAGACTGAACCCCCCTCTCTCAGACTGAACCGCACCCTCTCTTAGACTGAACCGTCCCCTCTCTCAGACTGAACCGTCCCCTCTCAGACTGAACCGCACCCTCTCTCAGACTGAATCGACCCCTCTCAGACTGAACCGTCCCCTCTCTCAGACTGAACCGTCCCCTCTCTCAGACTGAACCGCCCCCTCTCTCAGACTGAACCGCCCCTCTCTCAGACTGTACCGTCCCCTCTCTCAGACTGAACCGTCCCCTCTCTCAGACTGAACCATCCCCTCTCTCAGACTGAACCGCCCCTCTCTCAGACTGAACCGCCCCTCTCTCAGACTGAACCGCCCCTCTCTCTGACTGAACCGTCCCCTCTCTCAGACTGAACCGCCTTCCTTCAGACTGAACCTTCCCCTCTCTCAGACTGAACCGCCCCTCTCTCAGACTGAACCGCCCCTCTCTCAGACTGAACCGCCCCTCTCTCAGACTGAACCGCACCCTCTCTCAGACTGAACCGTCCCCTCTCTCAGACTGAACCGCCCCTCTCTCAGACTGAACCGCCCCTCTCTCAGACTGAACGGCCCCTCTCTCAGACTGAACCGCCCCTCTCTCAGACTGAACCGTCCCCTCTCTCAGACTGAACCGTCCCCTCTCTCAGACTGAACCGTCCCCTCTCTCAGACTGAACCGTCCCCTCTCTCAGACTGAACCGTCCCCTCTCTCAGACTGAACCCCCCTCTCTCAGACTGAACCGTCCCCTCTCTCAGACTGAACCGCCCCCTCTCTCAGACTGAACCGCCCCTCTCTCAGACTGAACCGTCCCCTCTCTCAGACTGAACCTCCCCCTCTCTCAGACTGAACCCCCCTCTCTCAGACTGAACCGTCCCCCTCTCTCAGACTGAACCGCCCCCTCTCTCAGACTGAACCGCCCCTCTCTCAGACTGAACCGCCCCTCTCTCAGACTGAACCGTCCCCTCTCTCAGACTGAACCGCCCCTCTCTCAGACTGAACCCCCCCTCTCTCAGACTGAACGCCCCTCTCTCAGACTGAACCCCCCCTCTCTCAGACTGAACCGCCCCTCTCTCAGACTGAACCGTCCCCTCTCTCAGACTGAACCGTCCCCTCTCTCAGACTGAACCGCCCCTCTCTCAGACTGAACCGCCCCTCTCTCAGACTGAACCGCCCCTCTCTCAGACTGAACCCCCCTCTCTCAGACTGAACCCCCCTCTCTCAGACTGAACCGCCCCTCTCTCAGACTGAACCGTCCCCTCTCTCAGACTGAACCGTCCCTCTCTCAGACTGAACCGCCCCTCTCTCAGACTGAACCGCCCCTCTCTCAGATTGAACCGCCCCTCTCTCAGACTGAACCGCCCTCTCTCAGACTGAACCGTCCCCTCTCTCAGACTGAACCGCCCCTCTCTCAGACTGAACCCCCCTCTCTCAGACTGAACCGCCCCTCTCTCAGACTGAACCGTCCCCTCTCTCAGACTGAACCGTCCCTCTCTCAGACTGAACCGCCCCTCTCTCAGACTGAACCGACCCCTCTCTCAGACTGAACCGTCCCCTCTCTCAGACTGAACCGCCCCCTCTCTCAGACTGAACCGTCCCCTCTCTCAGACTGAACCGCCCCCTCTCTCAGACTGAACCGTCCCCTCTCTCAGACTGAACCGCCCCCTCTCTCAGACTGAACCGCCCCTCTCTCAGACTGAACCGCCCCTCTCTCAGACTGAACCGTCCCCTCTCTCAGACTGAACCATCCCCTCTCTCAGACTGAACCGTCCCCTCTCTCAGACTGAACCGTCCCTCTCTCAGACTGAACCGACCCCTCTCTCAGACTGAACACCCCTCTCTCAGACTGAATCGTCCCCTCTCTCAGACTGAACAGCCCCTCTCTCAGACTGAACCGTCCCACTCTCAGACTGAACCGTCCCGTCTCTCAGGTTGAACAGCCCCTCTCTCAGACTGAATCGTCCCCTCTCTCAGACTGAACCATCCCCTCCCTCAGACTGAACCGTCCCCTCTCTCAGACTGAACCGCCCCTCTCTCAGACTGAACCGTCCCCTCTCTCAGACTGAACCGCCCCTCTCTCAGACTGAACCGCCCCTCTCTCAGACTGAAACGCCCCTCTCTCAGACTGAACCACCCTTCTCTCCGACTGAACCGCCCCTCTCTCAGACTGAACCGGCCCCTCTCTCAGACTGAACCGCCCCTCTCTCAGACTGAACCGTCCCCTCTCTCAGACTGAACCGTCCCCTCTCTCAGACTGAACTGCCCCTCTCTCAGACTGAACCGTCCCTCTCTCAGACTGAATCGCCCCCTCTCTCAGACTGAACCGCCCCCTCTCTCAGACTGAACCGTCCCCTCTCTCAGACTGAACCGTCCCCTCTCTCAGACTGAACCGTCCCCTCTCTCAGACTGAACCGTCCCCTCTCTCAGACTGAACCGTCCCCTCTCTCAGACTGAACCGTCCCCTCTCTCAGACTGAACCGTCCCTCTCTCAGACTGAACCGTCCCCTCTCTCAGACTGAACCGTCCCCCTCTCTCAGACTGAACCGTCCCCTCTCTCAGACTGAACCGCCCCTCTCTCAGACTGAACCGTCCCCTCTCTCAGACTGAACCGCCCCTCTCTCAGACTGAACCGCCCCTCTCTCAGACTGAACCGTCCCCTCTCTCAGACTGAACCGTCCCCTCTCTCAGACTGAACCGCCCCCTCTCTCAGACTGAACCGTCCCCTCTCTCAGACTGAACCGCCCCCTCTCTCAGACTGAACCGTCCCCTCTCTCAGACTGAACCGTCCCCTCTCTCAGACTGAACCGTCCCCTCTCTCAGACTGAACCGCCCCCTCTCTCAGACTGAACCGCCCCCTCTCTCAGACTGAACCCCCCCTCTCTCAGACTGAACCGTCCCCTCTCTCAGACTGAACCGTCCCCTCTCTCAGACTGAACCGTCCCCTCTCTCAGACTGAACCGTCCCCTCTCTCAGACTGAACCGCCCCTCTCTCAGACTGAACCGTCCCCTCTCTCAGACTGAACCGCCCCTCTCTCAGACTGAACCGCCCCTCTCTCAGACTGAACCGCCCCCTCTCTCAGACTGAACCGCCCCTCTCTCAGACTGAACCGTCCCCTCTCTCAGACTGAACCGCCCCTCTCTCAGACTGAACCGCCCCCTCTCTCAGACTGAACCGTCCCCTCTCTCAGACTGAACCGCCCCCTCTCTCAGACTGAACCGTCCCCTCTCTCAGACTGAACCGTCCCCTCTCTCAGACTGAACCGTCCCCTCTCTCAGACTGAACCGTCCCCTCTCTCAGACTGAACCGTCCCCTCTCTCAGACTGAACCGCCCCTCTCTCAGACTGAACCTCCCCTCTCTCAGACTGACCGCCCCTATCTCAGACTGAACCGTCCCATCTCTCTGACTGAACCGGCCCCTCTCTCAGATTGAACCGTCACCTCTCTCAGACAGAACCGTCACCTCTCTCAGACTGAACGCACCCTCTCTCAGACTGAACCGCACCCTCTCTCAGACTGAACGCACCCTCTCTCAGACTGAACCACCCCTCTCTCAGACTGAACCACCCCTCTCTCAGACTGAACCGCCCCTCTCTCGGGACTGAACCACCCCTCTCTCAGACTGAACCGCCCCTCTCTCAGACTGAACCGCCCCTCTCTCAGACTGAACCGCCCCTCTCTCAGACTGAACCGCCCCTCTCTCAGACTGAACCGTCCCCTCTCTCAGACTGAACCGTCCCCTCTCTCAGACTGAACCCACCCTCTCTCAGACTGAACCGTCCCCTCTCTCAGACTGAACCGTCCCCTCTCTCAGACTGAACCTCCCCTCTCTCAGACTGAACCGTCCCCTCTCTCAGACTGAACCGTCCCCTCTCTCAGACTGAACCGTCCCCTCTCTCAGACTGAACCGTCCCCTCTCTCAGACTGAACCCCCCCTCTCTCAGACTGAACCATCCCTCTCTCAGACTGAACCGTCCCCTCTCTCAGACTGAACCGCCCCTCTCTCAGACTGAACCGCCCCTCTCTCAGACTGAACCGTCCCCTCTCTCAGACTGAACCGTCCCCTCTCTCAGACTGAACCGTCCCCTCTCTCAGACTGAACCGTCCCCTCTCTCAGACTGAACCGTCCCCTCTCTCAGACTGAACCGCCCCTCTCTCAGACTGAACCGCCCCTCTCTCAGACTGAACCGCCCCTCTCTCAGACTGAACCGCCCCTCTCTCAGACTGAACCGCCCCTCTCTCAGACTGAACCGCCCCTCTCTCAGACTGAACCGCCCCTCTCTCAGACTGAACCGTCCCCTCTCTCAGACTGAACCGCCCCCTCTCTCAGACTGAACCGTCCCCTCTCTCAGACTGAACCGCCCCTCTCTCAGACTGAACCGTCCCCTCTCTCAGACTGAACCGCCCCTCTCTCAGACTGAACCGTCCCCTCTCTCAGACTGAACCGCCCCTCTCTCAGACTGAACCGTCCCCTCTCTCAGACTGAACCGCCCCCTCTCTCAGACTGAACCGTCCCCTCTCTCAGACTGAACCGCCCCTCTCTCAGACTGAACCGCCCCTCTCTCAGACTGAACCGCCCCTCTCTCAGACTGAACCGTCCCCCTCTCTCAGACTGAACCGTCCCCTCTCTCAGACTGAACCGTCCCCTCTCTCAGACTGAACCGTCCCCTCTCTCAGACTGAACCGCCCCTCTCTCAGACTGAACCGTCCCCTCTCTCAGACTGAACCGTCCCCCTCTCTCAGACTGAACCGCCCCCTCTCTCAGACTGAACCGCCCCTCTCTCAGACTGAACCGCCCCCTCTCTCAGACTGAACCGTCCCCTCTCTCAGACTGAACCGCCCCTCTCTCAGACTGAACCACACCCTCTCTCAGACAGAACCACCCCTCTCTCAGAATGAACCGCCTCCCTCCGGGACGGAACCGCCCCTCTCTCAGACTGAACCGCCTCTCTCTCAGACTGAACCGCCCCTCTCTCAGACTGAACCGCCCCTCTCTCAGACTGAACCGCCCTTCTCTCAGACTGAACCGCCCCTCTCTCAAACTGAACCACACCCTCTCTCAGACTGAACCGTCCCCTCTCTCAGATCGTACCGCCCCTCTCTCAGACTGAAACACCACTCTCTCAGATTGAACTGTCCCTCTCTCAGACTGAACTGTCCCCTCTCTCAGACTGAACCCTCCCCTCTCTCAGACTGAACCGTCCCCTCTCTCAGACTGACCCGTCCCCTCTCTCAGACTGAACGCACAGTCTCTCAGACTGAACCATCCCCTCTCTCAGACTGAACCCACAGTCTCTCAGACTGAACCGTCCCCTCTCTCTGACTGAAGCGCCCGTCTCTCAGACTGAATCGCCCCCTCTCTCAGACTGAACCCACCCTCTCTCAGACTGAACCGCCCCTCGCTCAGACTGAACCGTCACTCTCTCAGACTGAACCGTCCCCTCTCTCAGACTGAAACGCCCCCTCTCTCAGACTGAAACGTCCCCTCTCTCAGACTGAACCACCCCTCTCTCAGACTGAACAGCGCTCTCTCAGACTGAAACGCCCCTCTCTCAGACTGAACCGCCCCTCTCTCAGACTGAACCGCCCCCTCTCTCAGACTGAACCGCCCCTCTCTCAGACTGAACCGCCCCTCTCTCAGACTGAACCGCCCTCTCTCAGACTGAACTGTCCCTCTCTCAGACTGAACGTCCCCTCTCTCAGACTGAACCGCCCCCTCTCTCAGACTGAAACCGCCCCTCTCTCAGACTGAACCGCCCCTCTCTCAGACTGAACTGCCCCTCTCTCAGACTGAACCGTCCCCTCTCTCAGACTGAACCGCCCCCTCTCTCAGACTGAACCGCCCCTCTCTCAGACTGAACCGCCCCTCTCTCAGACTGAACCGTCCCCTCTCTCAGACTGAACCGTCCCCTCTCTCAGACTGAACCGTCCCCTCTCTCAGACTGAACCGTCCCCTCTCTCAGACTGAACCGTCCCTCTCTCAGACTGAACCGCCCCTCTCTCAGACTGAACCGTCCCCTCTCTCAGACTGAACCGTCCCCTCTCTCAGACTGAACCGCCCCTCTCTCAGACTGAACCGCCCCTCTCTCAGACTGAACCGTCCCCTCTCTCAGACTGAACCGCCCCCTCTCTCAGACTGAACCGTCCCCTCTCTCAGACTGAACCGTCCCCTCTCTCAGACTGAACCGTCCCCTCTCTCAGACTGAACCGCCCCCTCTCTCAGACTGAACCGTCCCCTCTCTCAGACTGAACCGCCCCTCTCTCAGACTGAACCGTCCCTCTCTCAGACTGAACCCCCCCTCTCTCAGACTGAACCTCCCCTCTCTCAGACTGAACCGTCCCCTCTCTCAGACTGAACCGTCCCCTCTCTCAGACTGAACCGTCCCCTCTCTCAGACTGAACCGCCCCTCTCTCAGACTGAACCGTCCCCTCTCTCAGACTGAACCGTCCCCTCTCTCAGACTGAACCGCCCCTCTCTCAGACTGAACCGCCCCTCTCTCAGACTGAACCGTCCCCTCTCTCAGACTGAACCGTCCCCTCTCTCAGACTGAACCGTCCCCTCTCTCAGACTGAACCGCCCCTCTCTCAGACTGAACCGTCCCCTCTCTCAGACTGAACCGTCCCCTCTCTCAGACTGAACCGTCCCCTCTCTCAGACTGAACCGTCCCCTCTCTCAGACTGAACCTCCCCTCTCTCAGACTGAACCGTCCCCTCTCTCAGACTGAACCGTCCCCTCTCTCAGACTGAACCGTCCCCTCTCTCAGACTGAACCGCCCCCTCTCTCAGACTGAACCGTCCCCTCTCTCAGACTGAACCGCCCCCTCTCTCAGACTGAACCGCCCCCTCTCTCAGACTGAACCGCCCCTCTCTCAGACTGAACCGCCCCCTCTCTCAGACTGAACCGCCCCTCTCTCAGACTGAACCGCCCCTCTCTCAGACTGAACCGTCCCCTCTCTCAGACTGAACCGTCCCCTCTCTCAGACTGAACCGTCCCCTCTCTCAGACTGAACCGCCCCTCTCTCAGACTGAACCGCCCCCTCTCTCAGACTGAACCGCCCCTCTCTCAGACTGAACCGTCCCCTCTCTCAGACTGAACCGTCCCCTCTCTCAGACTGAACCGTCCCCTCTCTCAGACTGAACCGCCCCTCTCTCAGACTGAACCGTCCCCTCTCTCAGACTGAACCGCCCCTCTCTCAGACTGAACCGTCCCCTCTCTCAGACTGAACCGTCCCCTCTCTCAGACTGAACCGCCCCCTCTCTCAGACTGAACCGTCCCCTCTCTCAGACTGAACCGCCCCTCTCTCAGACTGAACCGTCCCCTCTCTCAGACTGAACCGTCCCCTCTCTCAGACTGAACCGCCCCCTCTCTCAGACTGAACCGTCCCCTCTCTCAGACTGAACCGTCCCCTCTCTCAGACTGAACCGCCCCCTCTCTCAGACTGAACCTCCCCTCTCTCAGACTGAACCGTCCCCTCTCTCAGACTGAACCGCCCCCTCTCTCAGACTGAACCGCCCCCTCTCTCAGACTGAACCCCCCCTCTCTCAGACTGAACCTCCCCTCTCTCAGACTGAACGCCCCCCTCTCTCAGACTGAAACCGTCCCCCTCTCTCAGACTGAACCGTCCCCTCTCTCAGACTGAACCGTCCCCTCTCTCAGACTGAACCGTCCCCTCTCTCAGACTGAACCGTCCCCTCTCTCAGACTGAACCGTCCCCTCTCTCAGACTGAACCGTCCCCTCTCTCAGACTGAACCGTCCCCTCTCTCAGACTGAACCGCCCCCTCTCTCAGACTGAACCGCCCCTCTCTCAGACTGAACCGCCCCCTCTCTCAGACTGAACAGTCCCCTCTCTCAGACTGAACCGCCACTCTCTCAGACTGAACCGACCCTCTCTCAGAT